>JAQFZP010001458.1:0-19284 GCA_034695745.1 Geophilus truncorum | reverse complement strand
GTCTATTAAGGTTTGTATTCTAAATCACTTTTTTTAAGATGTTATTTAAATTTGGGTTCCAATTACTAACACACTCTATTTCCTTATTTTCGCACTCTTTTCTCTGACTTTCACAAGTAAAAATCACTGAAATTTCCACTTTCTGATTTTTACCACTCTTTAATTTTTTTTACAGAATTTACATTAAATTTTACACTACATAAAAAAAAAAACCTGAAAACCTTTAAAATATAACGTTTCTTATCATTTTTTTTTTGTTAATTTACAATTTTTTTTGAGGAAATTACGAACCAAAAAATAAAAAAATTCCAAATTTGATTTTAAATCTGTTTATTTTTTTAAAGTCTGATTTAATTTGCTAGTTTCGTTAACTTGTAATTTTTCATTTTGTGGTTTGCGATTTTCTCAAAAATTATAAATCAACAATACCGGTATATGTATAATATTCTTATTATACATAACGTAAGATTTTTATATTTAGATTGTATTGTGCTGTTCATTTTAAATAGTGTGGAAAAAAGAATTAAATAGTGCGAAAAGTCAGGTAGTGGTAAATTTTAGTATGAAAATCAGGGAAAATAGTGTGCAAATAATATATCATCTAAATTTTTATCATTTTAGTCTCACTCTCAAGATAATCAAACTACGTCTGAACAGTCATCAGAGCAACTTCCACTTCTTCGCGAGCGCACAGCAAGTGGCACTCCCATTCTTCCAGCACCATCTACTCTAATGGACTCGGTGCCTCAGAGCAACATGGTTCGCTCTGTCTGTAATTTATCTTCGTCTTTCAAGAGATTCATCAACTGTCAGAAAAGTTCAGTTGTCGTCGAACGAATTCCCGAGCAGCGTACGTCTGAAGAAGAGAAAACCGATGAGGAATTTGCCATTGCTGTTGTCACCAAGAAATCGAACTGGATGAATCAGAACATGGTGGTTCAATCGATTGACAAAATATCGACTTCTTTAAAACGACTGGTGGGAAGAGATAAATGGACGAGCAACGAACAGGAGCAAGAAGAAGAACAGCAAGTGCAACCTCAAATACAACAACAACAGCAGGTACAACAGCCGTCACAACAACAACAACAGCAGCAGCAGGTACAACAGCAGTCAAAACAACAACAACAACAACAAAAGCAAAAACAAAGTGATCTCTTTTTTCTACAACCGGGCGATTTCGGAGAAGAGGACAAACTTAGAAAAAGTCAACTACAAGCAGCGAGAAAACAGAAGTTGATGACGTTTCAAAAACGACTCAGCGAGAAAGTTTTTGAAGTGAAGATGGAAATGGAGCAAATGCCCGAGAAATCATTCTCGGAGATATTAACCGAAACGGCATTTGAGGCCTACGAAAACATGAGTCCAGCCATTCGAGAAATGTTGCGTCAAAATGCGAATTTAGACGGGCGACGAACTGATAAGGTTCATGGTTTGAAATCACCTGACGTCTCAATCACACTGTTGACTTCTGATTCCTCCAGCGGTGAGAATGTGGCTACGTCGACTGAAAACGCCCAAACTGCAGGTACAGACTCCACACTGCGTTCGGAAATCGGAGATATTTCTTTGATGTCGATCTTGAAGGAACAGGCAAACAGCAATGAACAGATGCCGACAGAACCAAGTTATTTCGCACTTGCCGTGGTTCGGAGCGGAAATGACGATAAAATTAATGAGATGGAAGAAGGAAATGAAAATAAAAATGAAAATGAGAATGAAAATGAAAATTCAGAGACTGATGATGCTGTAAGGGAAATAGAGACGCAGCAGTCAATGATCACGATGGTAACTTTAAACAGTGGCTTGAATAAACCAAAAATTAAAGTTTCTCGTCTCGTACCACCTATTACACCTGAGGGATTATTTTCCGAGCCCTCTAGAGAAACAACTAGAGAAAGATTGGACGATATTGCGTCTTCAGCTGAAACAGGTTTTAATATTCCATTTCTCGGTTATCCTACGACCATTAAATCAACGCCGCCAACTTCACAAGCTTCTAGCGTTAACCAAGTAAACGTAGACAAGAAAGAGGAAACTAAACAAGGGTCAAGTTCAAGTTCCACGAATAATCCAGAAGCGGTGATAGTTAATTTGTTCTCCTCGAGTCAGATATTTGGAAAAGAAAACACTTCGAAACTAGAAAACGCCAAATCGTCTTTAGCGATTTTAAAAATAGATTCATCAATGACTGCTAAAGCTGAATCTATTCTCTCGGCGGTTTTGAGCGCTACCGGAAGCGACAAAAATGATGAAGTTAATCAACCAGGCACATCGTCTGGCTTACGACGTGAACATAACTTGACCGATGAATATACCATCACAGTTTTGGTGCTGGAGCCCAAAGGATCTAAACCCAAACGAAAAAAACCTCCCCAACAATCGATCGATCGAACTTTGGATAAGTTATTGGAGTCGTTGAACAACTTGAAGAGCAAAAGGAAGTCGAAAATCGAGAACGAAGAGACGCCGCCTGCCTCTAATGATTTGTTTAGTGTAGCTATGATTTTAATGGATTCATCTGCTATGGACGTCTCACAAGGAACTAATAGGCGAGTATTTGCTTAATCTGTGTAATTAGCATTGAATAGTTACCGTATGCTAATTTTTATTTTTATTATAGGAAGTCACCCTCAGAAGACTCGAATAAGGAGAATAATAAAAGTAGAAAGGCTGTTAATATGAAAGAAGTCACTTCGTGGTCGCAAGTGAAAGAGTTAAACTCTCAAGAATTCACGTAAGTTTTTTGGTTATTTTTTAAAACAATTTTTGAATTGTGTACTGTTGTAGTGACGTGGTTGAAGAGATGATTACTGATGACAGTGGAAGAGGCATTGAACACGAAGTGTGTGATGATTTATTTGACGTAGAAATGTTGACGTCAGACCTAAAGGGAGAACAAAAGAAAGAAAAGAAAGAAAAGAAGCGGTGATCGTTATATATGATTGAATGTAATTGAGTGTTCCTTGGGTCTATTTATTTACTTTTAAGTTTTTGACAAAATAAAGTATTTTCGGTTACGATACAATACATTTGTCTCTTAACTTAAACAAAATACTGCACATTTTTAATAGTGTTTTTGCATTTTAAATGAGCTCAAAACTGCCGCCAGTCGTCGCATTTTGTTACATTTCGCGTGTCGATCTCACGAGGATTCGATTATTAGTCTGATTATTGTAAATAAATCATCATTACATCACGGCATTGATTTTTTTTTTTAGGATTCCGTTCTTTCGTTGTCCCCATCATCCACAGGGAGCCGAGGGCCGAGAGAAGGGCCGACAGAGCGGCAAGAAAGCCGCCATTGGCATGGGGGACGCCAAGACCTACTCCTCAAGGAAAAATTATGAAGACAGTTGCCTCTCGGGATCAAAGACGAGAGACGAATGAATCGAGGAGGAAATTGATTTGGATTTTTACGACTAAAAGATTGGCCAGTTAGTCTTGTTAGTCTTTCAGCAGAATCTCAAAAGTTAAAAGAATATTACTAAGAAAACGAAAAAAAAAAAACAACAAGATTCCAAAAGGATAAACTAAACAGCTTCAGGTTGGTTTTTATTAGTCCTATCTAAGAAAGTATTTTTGACAATGGAATGCTGTAATAGGGTTAAGAATTGTGTTAGGCTTAAATTTGTGTGCAATTGTTGTAAACAAATTTTTCATTTTTCTCAAGTTTTATTTTTTAAATTTTGATTTTATTGATAGATAATAGAATATTTCTCATACTCTAACGATGAATCAATTCCGTGCATCACTCCGTACTCCACCTGCAAACGTAGCGGCTCATCCTACTCCCGTATCGCCGGTAACCAAAAAACCCATGGCTACAACTCGCAGTAAGACAGTTCCACCGACCCACGACCCTAACAAGTTACCCGTGCCAGTCGGTGCCACTTCAGTTACGGTTAATGCACCTGTCATACGAAAGAGACCCACAGCGGTGCCGCGACCAGAAGACGCAACTGGCACCAAGAGAGATGAGATGACGATTACGAAAACGCTGACATCCCCAAAGAGCGCTCCACCAACCTTAGTACGAAAAATAACAGGTTAGACATTTTTTTTCTTTATTTAGAACGGATTTTAAGGGCACTTCCGGTTTGAATTGAAGCGTGAAATTTTGGGAAAATCAACTCTTGATGTTAAGTCGAGTGACCATGTAGTTTAAAGAGGCTATCTCGACCGGAAGTGCTTTTAATGATCGCTCCAAATAGAGTTCTTTGATGATGAATTTATTTGTTTTGCAGTAAGACCTAGTACTGAGGGTGGAGGCGGGATTTTGAAAGTGGTCAGACCAACTACTCCGACGCCATTGACCACGCCACGGTTACCGGAGTCGCGAATACCCGCGTCAACCACAACACCGAGGGCAAGTAGGCTTCCGCTGCGAGCGACACCGAGCAAAACATCAACAAGCAGCAGAACATCTACCGGCACTTTAGACAGTCCTTCGAGAACAGTTAGGGTTATGACGATGAAACCCGTGCCGATGAAAGCCAGGGTGTCTAAAACACCACCACCATCTCCCACTCCCGTTTCCTATCAGAACGCAGTGCCCCCAGCACCTAATGTAACACCAAGGCTGCAAACTGTAATAATGAAACCGAAAATCCGTGTTGCTCCCGTGTCTTCAATTTCAACACAGAGTGCTCGCAGTTCTATAAGAGACTCGTCAAACATGTCCGTTACTGCAAGTATCCCATCAGGCACGTTGGTACCTCCAGGTACGATAGCGAAGAAGCGAACCATGGGTTTGCGAGAACCGGTTGCGAAAGGCGGGAAAATGTTGGAAGTCGATGAACTTGAAGTACCGTGCAGTAGGGAAATTTGTGCTGCTATATCAACGAAAGCAAAACACGACATAAAATACGCTCGGTCGCCAACACCAGAATCGAAGGAGTCGATCATGAGTGCGCCGCCTACCAGCAACAGAACTGCAATAGGAAAAGCGAGTTCCAAAACTATAATCCTGGAACTAGAACTGCCGAATAAAGCAACGTCTATTGCAGCAGTGGCGAGTAAGAGAGGGTCGAATCAGATCATGTCGAAGGTTGTATCCACGGTTTCCTCGCCCGTAGCTTCCCCCTTAGCTTCGCCGACGTCTTTAAGGGAACCTGCGACCGGTGTTAGCAGTTCTTCGATTCTGAATAAAAAGAGATTTCCAGTTACAACGTCTGAGGCCGGATCTGAGAAGAGATCGGGTGTCGAGAGCGAATTGGTGAGGAAAGAGTTGCATGCCGAGGACCAGACAGCTATTAAAGGAAAAAGTCAAGGTGCAGTGATTCATCATTTGGAGAAACTTAGAACTCATCCTCCTAGATCAGCACCTACGTCTAAAGAAAAGCAAATGGCAGCCGATAAGTTTACGGAGCAGTCTGCAAAGTCTCAAGATCAGTTGCCGATGAAGAGACAACAGTTGAAGTTGCAACAAGAAGGAAAAGTAATCAAAGTTCTCGATAAGAGAACTATCAAAAGGTCAACATCAAAGATAGCAGTCGAGACGAAAAGTAAGAGTTCCGCCGGTTCTAACAAGGACGAACATTATTCTAAACACACTAAGAGGTCTTCGTTATCGTTGGTCGAGGAACCAGGGGTTAAGATCCAGTCCAAACAATCATCACTGACAGTAAACGAAGACAGCAAATCCAGAGCTTTTGGGAAGAAGCTTCAAACTCAGATTGGAAGTCCGACTAAATCGTCGTTGAAAACTTCGTCGAAGAGTTCGACTTTGTCGAGGAAAAGTGTGGGGAAGGTGAGGGTAAAGAGCGACAGTGGTAGCGATACTAAGTCAAAGATTGAGGCTGAAGCGGAAGTAAAGCAGGAAAAAGAAAGTGTCAGGTCGTTTGTTTTGGTGGTCGACGAACCGGTTTTGAAAGATAAATTGAAGCACTTAACTAACGACGACGGCGTTGGAGATAAGAATTACGAGAAGTCTGACATGGAGAAACGGGAAGAGATTTTGCAGCAGAAATTGAATTTCATCTTGAGAGAGCAGAAAAGAGCGATCGAAGATGATGACTTGTCTGCTGATGAGGAGATTATCTCGGCGGTTGACCAGTCCATCGTTAATTCTTTGGAAACGTTTGAAGAGGACGAAGAGCGAGTTTCAGTGGACACTCAGACACCCGAAAGCATGGATCCTTCACCTGTGACCGCTGCACTGCATTCGTTGGGCAACTTGAGTGGGTTTCACGACAGTGAACTGGACTTGTCCAGATTTCCAATTACACCTGTATCGGTGGCCACTCAAGTTAGTAGTCTCGAACAGGAGAAAGGTTCCTTGTTGCCGTTTGGGCCTCACCAATACGATGCCGCGAACATTGCCAAAATGTCGTTTTTGCCGAGTTTGAGTGGTTTGTCAAATGCAACAAAGGCGGATTCAAACGAGACGACGAGAATGTCGGGAATTTCTTACGACTCCGAATACCCAGATGACCTGAGCTCTGTTGCGAAGTCGTTCTTCAGTGACTTCAATAAGGGAATGTCTGATTTATCAGTTAGTGAGAAAGTTTTCATTGGATCAATCGATGATGAAAAAGGCAACAGTAGTTACTCCACGGACTCGTTGGAAGTCGTTGGCAATGAAGATACTGTTGATCGTATAGCAAAACTAGAGATATTTAACGTCTCGCCGACAGAGGATGAAATTACATCTGAAGACGCGAGCGTCATGACTGCGTTAACGGGGAGAGAAAACGATATGACATCATCTGCTCTCAAAGACATGACACTCCAGTCTAATTTTTCGGCCAAAAGCATGCCGACAACTGTAACAACGAGCGAATTGAACTACGCTGCTAAGAAAATATCCGCCAAGAGTTTGCAAACGAAGAAGTCTCTTCTGTCCACCTCTGCCGTCAAGTCATCTGGAAGTTCAATTAAACATCCAGTTCCGCATGAAAAGGTTTTGGGAGTTCAGCTTAAGAAGTCTACGTCTTCAACGAGAGGACAGTCGCCGACTATCAGTTTGAAAGAAAAAAGCAGTATTTCGCCGCTGAACGAAGGGGAATTGAACTTAATGCCGCTTCAGTTGAAATCTTCGAGATCTGCTCTTAGAGTTGAGTCACCTCAAGTAAGTTTGCATGGAAGAATATCACCAATCGTGAAACCATCGACCAGCGGAATGAGATCCATTTCACCGACACTGCTGAACAAAAAGGAATCCGTGAGTGCTAGACTGATGTCACCGACCATGATAAGAAAGAAGAGTTCGAAATTGGTTGTGAATCAATCAGAAACGCCATTTAAAGAAACGAAAACGTCTCCATCTCCAAGCACCGTTGGAAGAAAGCAATCCTCGCACAGTGCTCACGATCACTTGCTAGCAACGTCGGTAAAAATAATTTCCAGTCATGACTCGGACTCGAGTAGTGAGTCTTCTGGCGACACCCTATTTGAAACTGGCAAAAAGACCGAGGCTGTAACTTCTGCGAGTCCAGGAGCAGAAAAAGTTTACAAGTTACCCAGAACGTCGCAAACGACGACCGACGTTGAGAGCCTGGAATCTGTCCACTCCAAAGTGGAGAAACAGTCAAAAGGTGAAGCCACTGGAGCAGAAAAAGTTTACAAGTTACCCAGAACGTCGCAAACGACGTCCGACATTGAGAGCACGGAATCTGTCTACTCCAAAGTGGAGAAACAGTCAAAAGGTGAAGCCACTGGAGCTGAAAAAGTTTACAAGTTACTCAGAACGTCGCAAACGACGACCGACATTGAGAGCTCGGAATCTGTCAACTCCAAAGTGGAGAAACAGTCAAAAGGTGAAGCCACTGGAGCAGAAAAAGTTTACAAGTTACCCAGAACTTCGCAAACGACGTCCAACATTGAGAGCATGGAATCTGTCTACTCCAAAGTGGAGAAACAGTCAAAAGGTGAAGCCACTGGAGCAGAAAAATTTTACAAGTTACCCAGAACGTCGCAAACGACGACCGAGCAAACGACGACCGACATTGAGAGCCTGGAATCTGTCTACTCCAAAGTGGAGAAACAGTCAAAAGGTGAAGCCACTGAAGCAGAAAAATTTTACAAGTTACCCAGAACGTCGCAAACGACGACCGACATTGAGAGCTTGGAATCTGTCTACTCCAAAGTGGAGAAACAGTCAAAAGGTGAAGCCACTGAGAGCTTAGAATCTGTCTACTCCAAAGTGGAGAAGCAGTCAAAAGGTGAAGCCACTGGAGCAGAAAAAGTTTACAAATTACCCAGAACGTCGCAAACGACGTCCGACATTGAGAGCTTGGAATCTGTCTACTCCAAAGTTGAGAAACAGTCAAAAGGTGAAGCCACTGGAGCGTCGGATTCCACGATTGGTAATGAGCAAACTTCGCCTCTGTTGTTATCTGCTATTGCAAAAGACACGATAAGTTCGCCGTTGATTCGAAGGGGGAAGTTAGAACTGCCATCTGATGGTGAGGATTTATCGAGAACTAGTTCTTTTTCGTCGGCTGGAAGCAGTGCAATGTACGAAACATCAGACAGTACCGTGTTGGGATTTGTGCGGAAAAATTATCCGCATGGAAGTGAAGTTACGTTTGTTGGTAATGATTCTAGTATGAAGAAGAAATCTGAAAAGACTATTAGGTCCATTCAATCACCCACAGAAGTGGAACAGGATCTTATGGATATTCAGGCGATCCTATCGAAGAATTTTAGCTCGAGTGTCTCTTCATTTATACCGATTCAAGCACCGGATGCGCATCGAGTGACGTGGAAGAAGTCTGAGACTACGACTGACAACAGTTATGCTTCTACTGTGGAAGATGACGAACAGGTTTCCTCGGAGGGTAAAGAAAGTGAGAAAATGAAATTTGAAGTTTTATTTATGTACCATATTTTATGTATTTCATTTATTTTTTTATTTTAGGTCAGGATGTCGACCGAATTCCAACTAATGATGAGAAAAAGACTTCAAGCAGTGATGACGAAAGATCTCGCGCTAAAGCTCCACCTTCATTTACAATTCGAGATCACCAGGTTTTGTGCGTTGATACTGGAGGAAATTGGATTCCACCTGGCGTTTTTCGTGATAGAATTAGTTCTGCGTACTTCAAATTGCCACAAAGCGAAAGACGAGTAGGGAAAAATTATTAATGGCGTTTAAAAAAAAAATATTTAATTTTTAAATTTTTTTTATGTGAATATATTACTATAGGCATTCAGTTCTGATACCGCCGATATAAAATCACCCACTCGTTCACCTGAAGATTCGGATAAAGTAAAGACTAAAACGCCGTCACCTAGTTCGGATGTGATGATGTCAATCATGATGCCATCTGATTCACATATTAAAGCGAAAGAAAAATTAGGTAAATAAAATTTTTAATTTTTTAATTTAATTCTATTCTATAATTATTTTTTCTAAATTTAATTTTTTTTTTAATAGTTAAAGTCAAAGATGAGGGTGATTTAGGTTTGGAAATGCCACAATTTAGGAATCGATCTTCTGAAGTTGAATTTTCTTCAGATTCGCTTTCAATGCTTGGCAACTGGCAACGCAAATTTTCTGCCACTAATATCGTGCCACAACATGAAAACGTGCCGTGTGAAGAGCCATCAGTCCGACCTAAAGCGTTTCAACAAAAACTTCAAGCACCTGCAAAGTCATCAAAAACTTTGCAACAAGGTCAAGTGGAAAAAAAATCACCAGTTCCAGTACCAAGCGGTGCACCATCAGCGTTTGTTCAACTGCCGAAAAAATCACAAGATAAAAGTTTGCCACCGTCGGGCGCGGTTGCCAGAGCAGTATCACTTAATTTGACGTCGGACAGTGAGAGCAGTAGTGCCAGTACCGTTACAGCTGTAATCTTTCCGAAATTGACTGAAAAAGACCCTAGAGTGACGTCACTGTCAGATGCAACTTTGTCAGAAGATTCAACCATCGGCAAACTGTCGGTCAGTTCGATACCGTTTGCTGACGGATCATCTGACTCCAGCGATGCTTCGACAGAGAGGTGTGGGAGAAACAAAATGGCATCAAAAATATCGCCGAAACCCAACAAATCCTCAAACGACACTTTCGGGAGCAAATTGACAATTGGGTCGATTTCGTCATCTGAGAAAAGCGAAGAACAGTCTAAGGCTTCTGGTTCTGTTTTCTCGAATTCACCCTCTCAAGCATCGTCGAAAATAACAAATGCAAGCACTGGCAGAAAGTCGCCCAACCACCACAAAACGACGAGAACAAAACACTCAGAGGACACTCATTTCGTCACAGTGGCCAGAATACCATCACCACCGTCGACCAGATTGACAGAAGGAGCCGCGGCTTTGTCGTCTAAATTATCAGCGCCTGTAACCGGGTCTCGCCTGTCGCCATCACGAACGTCATCTGAGCGAACGCCGCCATCGAGCCCAACTGACTTCATCGTTGCGTCCAGATCACCAAGTAAACTGACCAACAGGACGATTTCACCACCTACAAAACCCTATGAGGATTTTGATACGCTGCCATCAAGAGAAGTTTCTCCGCTTAGTACAGTAAGACAGAATCTAGATGAGACGTCTCCGAGAGAGTACTCGCCACCCACTCGAGGACCCAGCGACGATCTGCATTTCATAGAAAAAGCCGTACGTCCGACATCGACGCAGTCAGCGGATGAAAGTTTAAGGTCGAAGTTGACCAACTGGGCAGCTGTAAAAGAGGCAGGAACGAGTGTCATCCAATCGTTTCTGAACAGAGCGTCTGAGAACGTCATAACAAAGAAACTGCTGAGATTGCCATCTCCTCCCACTGAAAGATCTTGTGAAACCGCGGGAATGCTAACTGATGACACGGGGAATAACCTATTAAGAATTCTTTCGCCACCGACTGCCAGGAATTCAATAGATGGATGTGAACAAGATGTCAGTTTGTCCTCCACATCAGGGAGAACATCTCCAAGTTCGATACAAACTGCTACAACTTACAGTCCGGGCAGAGACATAAGTCCATTCGGGAGTATGTTTGCGATGTCGTCGAGGTTATCGGACGACTCAACAACACCTAAACTGTCTCGAATACAGTCTCCGATTACAGCGAGAACGTCTGAAGACATGAGGAAAGTGTCGAGGGGTCCGTCACCTTTGATAACAAGACTCAATGAAGACATTGTCAATCCGCAAGAACTAATGTCAAAGTTAGAACCGAGTTTATCTCTGGGCAGCCAACTGTCAATTAAAAGCACTTTTCAAGGAGCAGCAGCGGCAGATAGAAAACAACAGGCGCATTCTTCGTCGAAACTCACCAACGAAACTGACACTAAGAAAGTGCCTAGAGGTCCGTCTCCGGTTATAGCCAGAATGTCTGAGTTTGAATCGAAAATTACGATTGCGAGCGAAAATGTGGAACCTCAACAGCACTTTAGCGGCAGTAGGATAATTCCATTACTCCCCACTGTGTTGTTGCCAAATAAATTAGACGTCGAGGCTTTTGGAAGTCGTTCGCAAACTCAAGAACAACGAGACATCATGCCGAGACGGGACGAAGTTTTACGAACATTTTCAATTGCTTTATCCGTTGGCAAATTGACGTCTGAAGTGCGGGATATTTTAACCCTTATCTCGAAACACGCGGCCAAAGAGCGGGATTTGAATTCAAAAACAGAAAATGTTACTATTTCGCCGTCTGCTAGCTGTTCGCACGATATGTTGCCACCGCAGAAACGGAAACCACTGCAGCTGCAACAGGAGGAAGTGATGGCCAAGTTGACAATGGCGTTTGATTCGGGGAAATTGTCCAAAGAGTTACATAGCAGTTTATTGGAGCTGTGTGAAGGAGAGAAGACAAAACTGGAAGAAGAAGCTCTTTACACATTAAACGGGTTGTTGTCTCCTATTTCGCAGCTGTCATCGAGTTCCGGAAGTTCATCGAATAGATCCCCTGATAACGAGATTCGTGCCGGTTGCAATGGCTTTGTAGAAAAGGCTCAAGTTGAAATGATGGGTTTAAGCATCAATCAACCAATTGTAACACACCCTTCTGATGGTCTGCAACTGTTTACACCGGAAGTGAGTTTTATAGAGGTTTCTTCTTTTGCCACGGAATCTGAAACGACTGTTGCTGAAAATAATAACTCGCACGTTGTCAGTAAACCCTCCAAACCATCAACGATGTCGATGAAAGACGACATGACAAAGAGAAAGCAGAAACTGAAGCAGTCGTCGTTGTCGTTGGGCGAAGAACCGTTACAAACTAGCGTCAAACCAACGTCGTGGTCAATGGGTGAAATCTTGTTCAGACAACAGGTTTTATCGAAGGATAAAGATGTAGAACTTGCGGCTGCAAAGTTTATTAAAGATGCGACCGGTTTGATGGGGAATTACAAACTTTTCAACGAGACGGAGGACACGTCTAGTGACGATATACTGGCATCGTACGGCATAATGAGTTCTAAAAATCCGATTTTGGAGAGGAAAAGCAGTTCGACCGATGAGAGACCCGCGAGTACTTTGACTTTGGGGAAACCGGGTGTTGAAAATCACTCGATTTCAAGTTCGATTAAAATTAATCCCTCGAATGATATGGCACCTCATTTTAGTGAGATTTTAAGCGATGCCTCATTTCTAAGTCAGTTGGTGAGTAGTTTTGAAAATGAAAGCAAGAATAACGATTTGGTCAGCATGATTACCGAGAGTTCGGAGCCTTCAACGGCTGAATCTGTTGATATTTCGTGTACGAAAACCTCAAGTTTGATGGCAGCAATTGATGTTGTGATTAAGCCGTTTCATAAGTGGATAAGTGTAGGGAAACAGATAAGAACTGATGACGAAAGCTCGAGTTTGGAGTTGGATTTACACTCGCAGAAAACGGATAAAGACGTTTCAAACGATGACACGTCGTCACCAGTCGTAGCAGATACAACAGAAGACGCGACATCTTGGTCTCGCATTGCAGCTGATGCCATGGAAACGATTACATCGCCTAACACTTGGTGTCTGGGTTTTAAAAATGATGATGAAAGTGCACGAAGCGACATGACAAGTTCTAGTTTCCAAGAATCTTCGGCGATGTATTCGATTGAAAGCAGGGAAGAGTCGGAACAACATGACGAAAATATTGCTATGAATCAACGTTCGATGTTTATTGTGGACGGAAACGAGTGGAAAGGAGACAATATGAATCAACAACAAGTCAACTCTTACGCTCCTTTTTATGTCGATGTAAACGAACAAGCAGCTGGACACTTTCCAACATCATTTGTGCAACCACAGTACGTCGGAGACAACATTCAGGGAGAAATAATAATTAACAACCAGCAGTTTAATAACGAACAGTACAATCAACCGAATAACGATCAAGCGCAGTATATAATTGAAATTCCCTACGCACATTCGTACGCAACTGACAGAGGGCGCCAGCATAGTGAGGGCCAAAATCAGATGCTGGGACCGACCGGTCAACACTTTATGAGCGAGAGTAAAATAGTTTATTCTCCTCACATGGGATGCAACGTGGCTTATCAAAGACCAACTTTAACTGCTGCTAACAATGCATTACCACTGCACACGAGTCCCCAGTCGACAATTGCCGTTCGGACATTGGATCGCAAGATCCCACAAAGCACTCCTGCTGTAACTAAGTTGAGAGCTGATGCAACGCCTTTTGTGCAAGGAAGTAAAACATCTATATTTACGAACCAATACCAGCAAGCAATGTCAAACGAACAGCAGCAATATATGCATCAAACTAGTGGACCTAAAGTTTCCAGTTTGCCGGGTACAGTGCAATACCAACAAGGGTTTGACAATGGAGTGTACGGGAATGAAAGGTTGGAAAATCTACCGTATACGTACGAAAGAGCGTTTGTGCCAGATCAACTTCAGTTCAATGGAATGAACGACATGAACTGGCAGTATCAAATGAATGGAAGTAGAAAAATGAGTTTAAGTGACAGCAGTGAAATGATACCGGAACCAGTTGCCGATGTCCCAAAACCAGACCCGTGTTCTCACTGGTCGAGCGGCGAAACGAGAAACGGGAGTGAGACACATCGAAGACAGATGAGTAGCATATCGCAGGTGGCTTCAATTGCGCCTTGTGAAGGTGGAGAGTCACCAGAGGATAATGAGATAAACTCAGCGCCACCTGTTGAACATTTTTTCTCGCTCGTTGACGTAACGCTGACGCCATCGTTTATTCCTTCTCGAATGAATCAACGCATGATGGCTACAAACGAAACTGCCAATGCCGATATTTCTAGTCGACCCATGACTCCTGGGCCTTACGTAACGCAAAACGAGTCGCTCGATTCACAGTTGGACGCAACCGAGATTCCACCTCCTCGAAACGAGCACTTGTTTCCGCCGCTGAAAGAAGCTGGAGGAATTGCAGTTAATTCTGCACTTACTCTGGGCAAGGAATTCAGCGGTGTCGGTGTTGGGTCACTGTTGAAAGACCAACGTATTCTGCAACATCAAGATAAAGGCGAAGTGCATTACAGTAATGCGAAAGTGTCAATTGTGGTATCGGGTAGTGAGCAGAATAAACTGTTATCTCCATTTAATATCGATGTGAATTCAATGCCGGAAGAGCCACCGTGGAGTATAGTGGCAGAGGGTACAACTAAAATGTCGTCTCAGGAGCAGCAGTTTATGCAGAACATCAAAGATTGGTCAGAGTTGGATGAAATCGAGAGGATTAGTGCTGAAGAGTTCTATCCGCGACAAGACGTAATTTCGGCTGAAAATTTGAGATCGCTGAATAATTGGGATGAAAAGGTGGCAAGAATGAGTGCTGAGGATTTTTTTCAGCACCGAATGAGACGGAAACTCGACGAAATGCACATTGACTCTGAAAATATGGAAGTTATAAGAGATGAAAACAGGCTGAGTGCTGAGGACTTTTTCCAAATGTGCAAACACGGACAATGGCAACGCCAAGACTCGACTTTGAACGAACGAAGATTTCCCCAAATTCCTAATAAGTTTGCTCACATGACTGACCAGTGGCAACATCCGCAATTTGTGCAGAATGTCGATAACACCTATATTTCTAACCAGTATCAAGATCAGTACTACCAGAAAAACGTTGCTGAACGGTATCACGGCGAGCATTTTTACAAGTCCGAATCTCCTATAATGGATGACAGTAATTTGTATTTTAATTCAATGTCGATGCCGAGTCAAACGGGAGGTCAAATGACCCAATATTGCGGGGAATATTACATTCAACAAGACAATAGTCAATTCTTTAACGTGCACGGACAGAATGTCATGCAAAAATCGGATCAGTATTCGGTTTCGTCACCACAAATGACTATGGGTCACAATGAGGGATCGCACTTGATGCCGAGTATGCATTCTGAAAAGCAGGCAAAATTATATCATCGTGGATTAAATTCCGAGCAAGACAGTGATCGATTTTCTACATCGAGTGGAAGTTCGAACAACGAGTCTGTTATGAGACCAAGTCCGTTTTCTGGAAGTCCAAACAGTCCGAAGTTTATGAAGACAGGTACAAACCAGCAAGTATTTGGGCCCTTAAACGAACTTTCGAATTACATTGCGAGCTCAGACCAGCTGATGTCATCTAAAAGCAATCAAGACGTCATCAGTACACTTGCAGGCAGCTGTTTTAACACTGACTTTACGCACATGCAGTTGAGAAGCGGATTAGTTGATGGCATTGAGCCAAAGAAACTGAAGTCAACAAGTTTAGAGGGCAGATTGTGTCGAGAGCCATTGTCAGTCATACCTGAAGAAACGAGACAAAGTGCAGAAGACTTCTACATTGCGAAAGAGAGATGGAGATATGACAGAGAAAATAAATTTTGTATTAATAACAACGAACAGAGTGGTATGCTTCTAACGCCGCAGCAAAGTGACTTGTTCATTCCCATCACCAAAACAAGAGACGACTATCCGCAAGAGATGCCGTTAATGGAGCACAAAGAAATTCAAGTCGAGGTTCAAGAAAACGAAACTCAAACTCACTGCGTTTTCATTGTGCCTATTCCTGAAGAACTCGTACCGGAAGGTGATTTCCAGGCGACAAAACGTTTAATTGAAGAGCGCCTGGCTAGATTAATGGAAGTTGAATTGGCCAGATTAATGGCTCCTCCAAGACCTGACTCACTAATGGTAGTTGCAGAATCTTCAGTTGTGGAGTTGCTGAACAGATACAGAGAACTGAATTCAGAACAGTCGTTACTTGAAATCAGCAAATCAACTTGTCTGTCACCAATGATATCATACACAGGCATGCACGAACCAGTGAGCAATGACGAAGAAGCCATAATTACAGTTGTTGCTGCAGCCAACTTGCAGCACTCTGCCGCATACAGATTAGAAAAGTTTCTCGAGTCACTTGCGCAACAACAACAACCAGTTGAAAGCTTTGTTTCCTTGCAAAACACCATGGAAGGAATGAGCTCTGACGACCTGAGTGATTTTGAAATGGTGGACAGCACGATTGAAGGCTCAAGTGTGTTTTTAACACCGAATGATATGTTGACAATTAAACGGGTACATGAAGAATCTCAGCAATCAGTCGACATGTCTGAGAGCGCTGCTGTTGAGGTTATTGACGAGCTGTGTTCGTCGCAGGAATATTTAGATGATATCATAGAGGAAATTGGGGAATACAGCAGTTTAGAGACGAGCATGCAAGAAGAGACATTAAATGACGACTTGATAAGAAGTGAGGATACTGAATTTGAGACAGACATGGTTGGGAAGAAGAAAAGTTGTGAGGTTGGTCTTGATCATGTCACATCCGATGATGAAGACGACGAGGACAAGAGCTTGACTGCAATGACTCTTTACAAGGGTCGTGTGTCGTCTTTGATTGACGTTAATATAAACAGTGAAAATGATAATGCTGGTTCAAATGGCAAGGAATTGTCAAGTGAAGCATCGAGCAATTTACCACCAACGTCGGATCAAATCTCAAACGCCACTGCCGAGTCAGTTGCAGTGGAAGATGGAGACCAACCTTCAAAGCAGCAACTCGTGCTGCCTCAAGTCGAACAGGATCCATTCGAAAAGTGGAAAAGCAGTCAGAGTAATCACGTGACTGGATTTTGTCTCGTGGAGCAGCCGGCATTGATGGCACGAGAGAGAATGTCACCAATGTCACCAATGGTACGAAAGAGAATGAATGAGCAGATCCTTAAAACAGGCGAGCCGAAAAGTATTATGAGTATATTGGTTCAACCAATAGAGTGGGCGGATGAAAATCCAGTGCCAAAACCGAGGAAGAGTTCGAAGGACTCTTGCGGAGACAGATCTCCACAACCAGTGCCGTCACCGCGGAAAATGAAACTAGATGATGAAAATAAAACTAACGAGAAGAAGGGGAAGTCAGAGACTCAAGAGAATAATAATAATAATAAAAAAGAAAAAAACAGACCAAAATCGCCAATTTTGTACTTGAGACTGCCGAAACCGCATTTTCCAGACTTTCCTCTATTGCCTCCACTGCCCCCATCACCTCCCACAGTATCCACTACGTCTTCAAACTCTATGTCACCAATTTCCATTTTTAGAAATTTAAAATCGCCAGACATGACACCCAGAACACCAAATGTGTCACCTAAAATACCAATTCCGAGACCTAGAACACCGTGTTCAACATCGAGATCGCCAACTCCGTCGCCGAGAACTGCGTCACCCAGATCGCCTACAGCAACGCCCAGATCGACGACGTCGTCTTCAAGTTCTCGCGCTACTAGCTCCACTGATTCGCGACCTGCTCCGTCTCCTAAAATGAAGTGCAATGAACATATTGTTAATTTAGACAGTGAAATTGCTAAAGATTACACCGAAAATTGCAAAGATAGATTTATAAGTAACAGATCGCCGTTTATTCAACGGACGGGAAGTAGCAGCAGGTCGCCATCTCCAATGCCGAGACTTAGTCTGCAAATGGAGGAATTTGATAATAAAACGTCGCCATTGCCTTTCAGAAGTAGATCGACAACACCAGAATTAGACACGGGCAAAAGGGAAAATTGGAGTCCAACACCGATGCCTAGAAGTTCACCGAAACCAAGTGTATCGCAAAAAAGCAGCCAGACTGATAACTTGCAGGAGAAATGTGAAGAATTTCCAACAGAAAGCGACAATGTCAAAGAAGTTTTTGTACAGCAACAGTCAGTTGAAACAGATGTAAAATTGACAGAGCGGAATTTAAATGAGGTCGAGATGCAAGCAGAAACAGTTGAAACCAATGAAAAAAGAGAAAAAAGTGACGAATCCCAGTTTGGCAATGAAGATCCCATTATTTCAATATTAGAACATCAAGAATCATCGCCATTTCTCGTCAGTGTAGTTGCGTCGCCGCCTGCAAGTCCGCCCTTGATACCAGCTCTGCCATTAGTTGCGTCCCAGTTGGAAAACATTCCGGAAGTGATCACGCACACAGATGTGCCGGTAAAATGCGCACCAGTTAAAAAATTTGGCCCACTCAAATTGACTAAGGAACATCTTCTCAGCCCAAAATTCCTCCTCGAACTGCTCACACCCCCATCGATGTTGCATCCCAAACCGCCTTCTGACAAAACGAATCAATGGCGAATTCCATCGCCATTGCCCTTGAGTTGGCTTCTCCCACAGACGTTGCCCTATCGCCAACTCGGAGTGCCACACATGACCAATTTATCCTCACTGTCATTGCCACAACCAGAACCAGTTTTGACAACAACCTTTCAACAAACGTCAGAAGAATGGTTGCCGCCACGACTCATGCTACCATCGCTCCAAAATGCACCACTGCCCTCAGCAGAGAATGACACAACAACATCGAGTGACGAATCCATCTCCTCGTGGCACCCGCCTTCGCCCACACCCTTGCCCGAAGGCGTGGTCACTCCTGCGCCACTGGCAATGGAAAGAACGGTGGTCAGTGAGAAGAAAGCAGAGATGATTAAAGCAGATATGATTAAAGCAGAGACGATTAAAGCAGAGATGATTAAAGCAGAGACGATTAAAGCAGAGATGATTAAAGCAGAGACGATTAAAGCAGAAGTTAAAACTTCAACTGTAACTTCGCTTCCACCACTTCCGCCGTTACGACCTTCGTCACCGGCAAAATTAGATAGCTCAGTCAGAAAATCCTTGTCTAACAGACAGACTAACTTGCGATTACGGACGCCATCGCCCAGACAACCAGAAGTTCAACAGCGACGCTGTATATCGCCCAAACAACCAGAATTTCAACAGCGACGTTGTATATCGCCCAGGCAACCAGAAGTTCAACAGCGACGTTGTATATCGCCCAGGCAACCAGAAGTTCAACAGCGACGTTGTATATCGCCCAGGCAACCAGAAGTTCAACAGCGACGTTGTATATCGCCCAGGCAACCAGAA
>JAQFZP010001457.1:0-19285 GCA_034695745.1 Geophilus truncorum | reverse complement strand
TATTTGTTTCAAGTGAAGGAATTGCACAATAAAAAATGTAGGTCGAAATGTATATTGGTTTTTAGTTTTAATGGTTTTGTTGTGCAATTTGTCTTGTGCAAATACTCTTGTGTTTTCTTAACCCAAAACAGAATTGGTCCCTCTAGGACTCTGTATTTTGTGTTTCTTAAAATCATCACTAGAGAGCCTTCAGTGTTTGTTTTTTTCATTATTCAAGATGGCAGGAATAGCTAAGGAGCATCCATAAATTACATCATGCAGACCAAGGAAAGGGGAAAAAAGAATTGCTGATGGTAAGTAATGAAACAGATGAAGGAGAAGGAGTTGACCTCAACAGTGACATTTGAAACTAACCTGGGGATATTTGAGGCAATTATAAATTTTTCTTCTACATAAATCTATTTTAGATGATGAAAAGGTTTAAAACGTTAAAATAATAAATATTTTTCGTATAACTAAGATTCATAAAAGTCATATCCAAATCATGACTTTTTGTGTCCAAGGGGGTAAGGTAAGGTACTAGTCAATTCGTGATGGATGGGTGACAGAAGCAAGAATTGTCAATTTTGGAATGACATAATTTATAGATCCTCCCTAATGTAAGTCAACAAGGATTAAACTTATGTTTTTACTGTGCAAATCTACTAGACTATAGTACTTAATGTCCATCACCTAAACTAAACACTTACAATTGAAAATTTTGCTCTATCGTCAATTGTTAAAAAGTTACAAATTGAATGACCTTGAAGATGATCTTTAAGGACAAAGACAACATCACCATAAGATTCGTCACCCTCAACTTAACTTCCTATAAAATGCCATCATCAAATCAATCCTATGTTCAATTTTCGGTATACCAGTAATCTTTAATCAATTTGCCTTCTAATTTATCATTTAATTCTTCGAAAGTATACTGTTACTTGTATAGGTAAAAACCATATAAAGTGGCTAGTTATTGCCTCAAATATTTATAATAAGTAGATATTCTAGTACTCATGTTTCATGCAACGTAAGCTCAAATCCACAATCACTCTGAATAAAAAATGAGCTTAAGAACAAAGCAATTTTTTTCTTTGGTTTTTTTTCATTTATTCTTTCCCTAAACGAAACACCAACACAATAATTAAATTCCTCAGGCAAAGTTCGTCAGCTTTTGCCTTCATTTAAAGTGAATCTAACAAAAAGTCATTTTAGACCTACTTAGCCACCAAGCAACCAAAGAAACACAAATTTAAACATTTACCCTCATGTTTAATTCTAATGGGTTCTAAAACTTCACAGAAATCTAGCTAGAGGGCTCTCTCAACTGCCAGACATTATGGAAACAACAATTTAAATAAGACTAAAGCACATGCAAACATCAAAAATTAATACTAACAGTAATTGAATAAGCTTAAAGTGATTTATTGGCAGAGTCTTTGTTGATCCTTGAAACCAGCTGCGTTTCTACTTGTTCATTTAGTTGGTTTGAGGCAGTTGAAATGTCACATGATTGATATAACCACAGGTTCTTTGACTCACAAGTCAGGTCCAATTCCCTGGTTATGGCTGAACAAGAAAAAGACCTTTTCCTGTTTGTTGCATCTAGCATTTCCTGTTTCTTTATCTATTCTTAGAAGAGCTGCCATGCTAAACTCTCAAAATATCATCCTTAAGATTAAACCTAAAATTTTAATTTCAACTTTGGGAACAACAATCTTTAATCGCTAAGCTAAGGGTAACTTGGAATTTAATCTTACAATGTTACTCTTCATAGAATCCTCGCACTAGAAGAAATGACAGCCATTTTTTAAGCCACTGTCCAGTATTTTGCACATTTGTTGCTGCCAACTGTTGCATCGTTGTGAATGCAACAATTTTCTTCGCATGTGTCATCAATGCATCAATGCAAATAGATTTTTAATATCAAATTTATTTACTAACTTTTTAAATTTATATTTTCTCACTAGATGTCTCTCCACGTAATTCCAAAATCCACCACACCATACAAGTGGAGCGCTATACACAATTCAATCCAAAGAACTCAATCAGTGCTTCAACTCATTTGCTAACAATGTAAATACTAAATACAAACATCTAAAATTGGCTTCAAGTCACATGTGAGACTAAATATTTGATTTATAAAATAAACGCTGTCTAAAATATTTTTTTAATGGCTTAATACAGGAAATATAAAATTAGATTCCTAACACGTGCTACTTGTTTGTCCAGTGCATTATTCTTAGATGACTTCAATTTTAGACACTTTAAAAACCTTAATTTTAGCTGTTAAGACTTACAGTGCATTAAATATTCAATCCATAAAACCTATTACAAAACTAAAAATAAAATTTAAATTTAAGTCAAAACCCAGGCCCAAAGCTAAAAATCACATTTCGCTTAATCGCTTCAACTACAAAACAACCACGCTCCGTGAGCAACTTGCACGAAAACAAGTTGATACTCATAACTTCTCACCCAATTTCGCAACAAAAGCCAAATAAATTATTCCGGTCGACTGATCCAGCGTTCGCATACTTAACAAGTGGCTTTCAATAATTCAGCCGCGCTGCAAAAACGCGCGCACAAAGTCTGGCCGAATTTCTCACATGGGACGCGCCCTCCATCGATCCTCCATCTTATCAGCTGCCAATTAACTCAGCTCGTGTCCTCCATCAGCCATCAGCTGCGGTCCACTTGCCGTCAAATGAGACTCTCGACGTGGATTTCGAGGACTTGTCTTTCGGCGCTGCCACCAAATCCCTCCCACGAGGGAAAATCCTAAAGACCCCCATCACCTGTTCCATCTGTCTCATCCACCTGGAGCCTCGTTCGTCTTTCCCACCGTCTCTTCTTTTCCGTCACGTGATTCGGGGGTATGGTCAAACACACTGACCAATGACTTAATGGGATCAAACTCAATGACGCGTGATGCCATTCGCGACCACTAGAGGGTACTGGGTAAACGCCGAGCTGCTGCGGAGCTGCTGCTCAAATTATTTCTTTCTTTTTTTTATTTTCTAAGAGAGTAAGTTAATGGGCTGGAAAGTGGGTTTTAATATGGAAATATTCGAAATGTGGGGTTTGTGATACAGTGGAATTGTTGTGGTAACCGCAAGAATTTAAAGGTCAAGTGAGAGGATGTTTATGGATTGTTGATGGTGGAATATGATGCGTGTGCAGTATGTGAGAGATTGGTATTTATGTTTATGTTTTATGGGGTTTATTATGCATGGGTGGAGTTGGGAGTCATGGTCTTGGTGGACGTAAGATGTGCATTGAATTTCAAAAAATAAGTGACTTATAGTCATTTTTTCTGAAGAAGTTGTTGTTTGTATGTTCCTGACTGATTAAGATGCATTATAAGTTGTAGTTACTTGAATCAAGTTACTGATCTCACACAAAAGGTGGCCTTGTAACCATTGTTAGAACTGATCATTGTTTTGCTGCCTTTGTCCTACTTTTGTTAGTTATCAGTCTCATTACCAGGATGAATTAGCCAGAAAGTCATGGCAGACAAAGTGAAATGCAGTCAATGAGAGTTGTAAAATCATACTACTCATTGAGATTTGTGGGATTTGTGTGAAGATTTAAAAAAAAATTGCAAATATTTAGAGATTTTCATGATTGCAAAGATTTATAAAAATTTGTATTGCTTTGTAACAAAATTTTATTAATTTTTGAATTTGCAGAAATATTTTGACTCATTTATCAGATTTTTGTAATTGTCATACTCCTTGGATTTAGCTCAACTTGTCCACAATCAAGATGGCTCGACTGTAAATTTAAACAGCTAAAATTAAGTATCTAAAGTTGAAGGCATTTTATAAACATTTGAGCAGCCTAAAAATAAAATAATAATAATAAAATACTATATTTTAAATCTACTATCTAGTCTCACATCTGACTTAAAACCAATTTTAGACATTTGGATTTACAGTGAGACTCACACAACTTTCCTATTGATCCTACTACTTTATTAAAATACACTTATCTAGTCAATTACAAAAGTATTTCTTTTATCTCCCACCCTAATGCTTAACTTCTAAGTGCCATCACCAGGTGCCTCCCTCTTATCTGTCAGCAGTATTTTTTGCCTTTTACCACCAAGAATATTCTTAATGAACAATAACAATCCTGCTTCTTTTCTTTTTCTGCTCTTCTCTTCCTTTTACAATGTCAACATAAATTATTACTTAATGGGAAATAATTTTGTTAGAAATCAAGTGAACAGTATAGTGCAGCATTACAGAAGGAAGCTAACTTTTTCCCAGACTCCCACAAACATGTCTTTTTTACTTACGGATGAAATGAGAAAGTGTACACTGTGCAGCTGAAAACCAACTTTCCTAAACCATAGTTTACTTAGCACTGTAACAAATTGGTAAAAAGCTACGAATTTATGAATCGGCTTGCTCGTGACAACAAGTGTCATAATCCATCCAATTACTTTTATTTATTCCAAGTGTAATTAGGCCTAACTCACAGGAAACATGGGGACTGTTATATACAACACCAAACTTTGCTGAGTATGTTAATTTTTAGGCTAGAAAGTTTTAGTGATGAATTGTGGTAAGAAACTGTATTAAAAATAAAGGTGTAAAATAGCTACAAAAAGGCTAAACCATCAGTTTGTATAATGTATAACTTGCAGTAAAAGTTACACCTTGAAAAAATGGATTTTACGCCATAAATATAGTTACCGGTACATATATAAATTTGTATCATTATGAAGTAAATCAAATGTAACATGAGTTTTGGCAGCCATTTTGCCTAGTTATTGTGGGTACACACTAGGAGCGATTCACAAAGCAAAATTTTCATACAATTTCGTGAGGCAGTACACACTTGCGAACACAAAAGTGCCACATTTTGCAGCCAATCAGAGTATTGACGCGAATCATGATGTCGTAGTGGTATCACATTGTTGTTCACTGCAATTGGTTGGAATTGCCACAATCGCAAATCATGTTCATATTGAAAATCGCGTCCCCAAAGTACGTTTCTGCTCGACGGGAATTGAAAGGGATGTCACTTTTTTAACACAATACACGTAATATTCTTAGCGCTTGCTTTTTAGAATGCAACTTCTGAAGATTAGATATGTCTTAAAGTCACTGTAAATTCTAATGACAATTAATATTTTCTAGTTTGGCTACCAAGATGGTGCAGTACCATAGAGAACTTGATTAATTTCGATAGTATCAGTTTGTCATATAACAAAAAGGACCCAAAAACACATTTAGAACTTCAAACTTACAAGAAGTTCTCTGCTTTTCCATCACAAACTGTAATGATATCAAGACCAAACAATCATCTTACCAGAAATTGTTTTAAACAACTCTCAATATTTTGAATTAACATACGGTATTTCAATGTTAATTCAAAATATTGAGAGTTGTTTAAAACAATTTCTGGTAAGATGATTGTTTGGTCTTGATATCATTACAGTTTGTGATGGAAAAGCAGAGAACTTCTTGTAAGTTTGAAGTTCTAAATGTGTTTTTGGGTCCTTTTTGTTATATGACAAACTGATACTAGCAAAATTTTAACACTAGTTAGTGTTAAAAATCATGTAACTATTAGGAAGTGTTAAAATTTAACACTAGTGTTTTTACAGTGTAAGTTTCAAGTTTAACTCGCATTGAACTCACCCAAATTTATAACTAAAGGGAAAAGATAAAAATTGCATTCAATTATCTCGCAAAATATTGAGAGATACCTAAAACAATTTCTGGGAACAATATAACTTGATGATTGTTTGGTCTTAATGGTCAAGTAGAGAACCTCTCCTGTTAGCTACACCTATATAGTGTCGGATTACAAAATTACCTACACACAAAATGGGTAGCAATCTACAACAAACACCAAGATAACTCAACCCGATTTATCCCATGCACTCAACAAACCCTTTACCATGCAAATATCAAACTTCATAAACACCAACCGATAACCACAAGCAAAATTAACCCTAAACATGACATACAAGCACCGACATCAAACTCAAACTCGAACCTCAACCCTCATGCAAATGAAAACATAAATATTTCATATTTTATCCATTCGCAGATCAAACAACATCCATCACAATCGATCGATGGCGCTGCGATAATTTTCCTACACAACCATTTACGATGACCGCAGTCCGACACGGTTCTGGCCAATTACATCAACGCCGGCTGCCAGTTTCGATTACGTGACGTCACCATCCTTCAATCGCACTCGCTTTCCGTCTTTCTTCTTTCAGCCCCGCTTTCTCTCTCTCTCTCTCTCTCTCTCTCGCGAACCACTATTTCTCTTTTTCCCGTCGACTTCCAATTCCGATACAACGCCGGTATCGCTCACGGGCGCAGCATAAATCACACAATTCCCCCGCCTTCACAATTCACCTGCCACCACGCGGTGGGAAAAATAATTAAATGGATATCGCCAACCGACTGACAATTACGACTAAATGCTCTTAAAAAATTACGTCTCTGTGTACGTAAATAAAGTTGTTTACCAATCACTGATAGAGATATTTTTCGTTTTTTGTTTTTGAGCAAAATTTAGAGCGATGGGAGTCGCGGAAATTACATTATGCCGGGAAGTTTTCTTTTTCGCCCGTGGTTTTTGTCAATTTTCCCACACGACTACTCGGATCCTTCGCTGCACCTCACGACTCAGCGCCCTCTGGTGGTATTATAGAGGAGAAAAACAATTTGTTTAAAGAAATTCTCAGTTTTTTTTTATGTGTCGTAAAGTGATCTGTGATTGGTGATTGAGATTTCGATTTAGACGATCAAAGATGTGGTTTTAGCAAAGTGGGTGATGGTTTGTAGTTTGGGTGGTATTTTATTGAGTAAGATAGGCACTCTGGTGGGAAAATGTTGTATCTAAATTTTGATATACCGGTACTATAGGCTTCGACAGTCATAAATGATTGATTGATAAGAGTTAAAGAGATTTGTAGAGATTTCTATGGAAACTGTTTAAAGTAGCACTAAAATCGGTAAAAATAGCATTAAATTTATTGTTTTCTAAATACCATACAATACTAACTTGTTGCAAGGTAAAGCTCAAGTCACTGAAATGTGCTTAATACTGTAAGTGCTCAGAATGAGACTACTTGCATAAGAATCATGGAAATCAATTTACAAAATACAAGCCGAAACTACAAAAGTTTATATAAAAGTAGTTAAAAGGTGAATATTTATGTTTGTATTTGTAAAATAATATCTCATAATGACAGTCTCTTCATTAGGTAAGAGATACCAAGATTGGGTGCTAAAAATTTCGAGTAAATTGGAAACACTACCAATCAGTGCACTCGTTTTTAAAAAACACACTTTTAAAGACATCCAGCTACAGTGTTATAAGCACTATTGAATCGCTATCGCCAAAATTTATTGTTGAAAAAGTAATGAATGACATTTGCTAATGCTATTTTAAATCTGTGTCAAATTTTTTTTTACTATTGCTACTGTTTCGACAGTTTCACTACAAGTTCACGTTTTATTTTTGTGATGGAAAATGATTATTTTAGAAAATTCGCACTCAAGCTTATGAGAATGTAATTGTAAAAAAAAAAAAAAAAAAAAAAAATGTAGACACCAGCAACGTTACATCCTGTATAAACTCAAAAATACAGAGTAGGAAAAAATCAAAGTGCCGTCAGAGAAAAAAAAATATTTAACAATTTTATGACAAAATATTACTTTACTTCTGTGTTTTACTTTTTAGTTTGCGATTTTTACTTTTGTATTAGTGACATTGATAGCTATTTAATAACAATCAAAATATCAATAAAATAAAAAATCACTAATTTTTTTTAAATGGGTAGCATCACTACAAAATCGCTACTCTGCACTACTTTACGGGAAAAGTAGTGACGCTATTAGCAATCGCTATAAATAGTGATAGCATAGTGAAGCATAGTAAATCTAAAATAACACATTCCTTAAAAATTAAAACTTAACGTTAACACATCACATTACTTTAACGAACACAATGCTTAACCCATCTCTTTATCTCTCCACTGACCCCACAAACCACAACTGTCTTCACAACACACATAATGAATTACGTCCACTCCAACTCTTTTGTCACAAACTAAAAAAAACAAAAAAAAAAAAAAAAAACTTTCTTCCCAACTACTCTCCAAATCAATTATTAATTCATGTAAACACATGCTAAAATGTGCATAACAAATTCCCAGATCCCTCTAGCACTTGTTGCTATTCAAATCAGGCACCTGCTACACCATTTTCGAATCTTAATTGACCACTTGATTCCATCTTGTTCAACCCTTTGAACCTCTTGCAGGTGAACAAGGTCAATAGCACTCACAACAAGCACGCGCCTCATCAACCAAACCGTATCGACTCCTTTTCAACCCTTTCACTTCAACACACGACCTCCTTTCATTCCTGCGCACAGGGGCGGTTTCAAAGGATTCGTGGAACCAAAGGGAATCGAAGGGACCGAAGGGGTTGATGGGAAAAGGGAAGTAAAGGGAAGGGAACGTCGACCCCTGAAACTCGCCACCCTCTTTTATGGTAAAGGTAAGAAGACGAGGCGATATTTTACAGTCGTCTGATTGGCGAGGGAAAGAAGACATGCACACAGTTGTCTCTCTTTAATCCCCTCGTATAATTTGATCACTTTCCTCTTTTCTGCGCACGAATAAAAATCAAAAAAGGAAATACTCTGTACTGTACTGGTGAATCAATTGGAAGAGAATTGATTTTTTTTTTTTTTTTTTTTGTTTTGGAGGAGGAAAATTGATCAGTTTTGAGTGGAGGAATTTTGAAGGTTTGGATAAATGAAGAAAGGAAAATGTGTGTGAAGATGGGCGTAATTGACAATAAATAAGATAAATTTAATATAGTAAGTTAAGTTAACTAAATGTGAGAGTTGTTATTTTTTTTAAGCTTTTTTAAAATAAAAATAAAAAAAAATAACTTATTATTTTTAAGCCTAAATTTCATTTCCCCTCCCCAAAAAAACAGCAGTTATGAATGTAAAAGACTCTTAAAACATGAATTTTTAATTCGTGTTAAGCTTAAAACCCACCGTTTTAAAGCATTGAGAATGAAAAAAAAAATTATTTTAAGTCTAAATTTCACTTTTTTACAAAAAAAAAGCAATCAAATATTTATTTTATGAAAAATAATCGAAAACAATTCAATTAGGCCTAAAAAAAAACCAAAAAAAAACCAGTATTAACAGTAAAACCCTGAACTTTATTTTCCACAAAAGCCATTCTTTGAAAATATATTTTTTTTACTCAAAACTGCTTTTTAATCCATTAAGCCTTAAAAAAAAAACCACTTTTCCCAACAAAATTTAACTTAAAAACTAGTTTAAAAAATAAAAATATTCACTCAAAACTACTTTAAAACCCATTAGTTCTATTTTCAACAAATTTACCTTAAAAACCACCAATTCCAACCCACAAATAAAACACTTCAAAATTAAAAAAAAAAAACCCACCAAAACTCATTTCCAACTCATTATAGTTCTAAGAAAATCCACAACTTCTACCATTGAACTTCACTTCCCATCACTTTCTCCAAAAATAAAATAAAACTTTCACACAACACACACCAAGAAAAATCCCTTTTCCTGCGTTCCAAACTCCTCAAACCCCTCTCCATTCACAGACCCCTTTTCAAATTTCCCTAAAACTCCCAAATTCCCCAACACAACTTTCAGACAAAAAGAAGGCAGGGTTGGCTAGAAATGACCCCCTGTCTGGCCCTTAAGTCCAGACATGTCTCCTTCCACCTCTCCACTACCCTTCCCAACTCCCCCCTTTTTATATTCCCACCCACTTCCCCTCTTTCCCAATACCTCACAGTAATTCAGTAACTTTATAGGGTGTGCCTCACAATGCTACTTCATGTCAGGTGCCTTTTTCAGCCATATTAAAAATATAAAAAAAATTCCCTCCAGGTGGCGTTGACACGACCTACTTTATTTTTCTAATCCCAACTGTCCGTCTAAATATTATCGATTAAACCGGAAAAAGATTTATTTTCGAAAAAAAAAATTTTGTTCGGAAAAAAAATAAAAAAAATAGTAATACGAGTCGCACCTTCTGAGAAAATTGGGTAACTCGAAACCGGAAGTTCGGTTTTAAATTTTAATTATTCAAAAACGACGTTTCACTTCATTATGACAAATTAGAGAGATAGTTAAACACTACTCCAGCTTCGGTCTTGTTTCCATGGCGACAAAAAACGAGAAAACGGCGTAATCCGAACTAATTAACGATCGATCAGGAAAAAAAATTAATAATTCCAAGTTGGGCAAATGTACGTAAAGTTTTTCGGTGTATGGGAGTAGGAAAAAAAAAAGGGAATTTAATCCTGCTTGCAAGTTAATTAACAAGCTTTTTCCATTTCTTCTTTTCCGTGCTCCGCAAACCGACGTCGAGTCGTCGACATAACATAACCCGAGACGAAAAAAGGCACCTTAAACCCAACCTAGCGGCCATTTATAACAAGTAATTAATTGGCAAGCTCCCGCCATTAAAAATTAACCGTTGCTATGACAACCCGCCTTAAATCATTCAACAAAATGACAATTTGGGATAAAACAAAAATGCATGGACTATTGTTGAAGCGTTTTAGTGGTTAATTGCTAATTTCGACACAAGTTTTTGTAAAGTTGTTGTGTTTGGATAATGAGTTGTGCCCCCTAGTGATAAAATTTAGTGTTTAATATATTATTTTTGTTATTTTGTGGTTTAGGCAATTAAAAAGCTGGAAATGATTTTTTTAGGAATTTCAATTAGTTCTGAATTTCAACGCGCAGTGGCGCATTAGAGTGATTGAATGTTTCAGCAATGAACTGGTATGTTTTATATTATCTATAATTTCTTATTTTATTAATTTTGCTGATTTGTTATTGTTTTTCATTTTCTTTTTAAATTTTGAAATTAGTTCTGAATTTCAACACAATGTGGTGAAGAGATTGATTAAACATTACGTCACTAAATCCTCTGTAATTAACTAATTATGTAATTATTTTTAAATACCTACTTTTTTTAATGTTTCTAATTTTCAAACTAATAATAAATTTAAACGCCAGGTGGCACACAAGGTAAATAAACATGACAAAACACTAAAATTATACATAATCCTCCAATTTTATTAATTTTTCTAACAAATTTTTCAAATTTGCCCAAACTAACTCTAAATTTCAACACAAGGCGGCACTGTTGTTTTTAACACATAACAGCACTGAATCAATTCAAGCTCACCAATTATCACCAATTTTCACAAATTTTCTAATTGGCAAGTTATATTAGCATAAATAGCATTTTTAACTTTAAAGAGCCAAACTTCACCACCAGGGAGCAATGCAAGAGAATAAAACATCACCATCTTAATCACCAAACACAACCCTAATTTATCCGTAATATCACTCGTTGGTTTAAAATTCAGTTTGCACATACCTGATGGTAGCTGCTCTTATTCAGCCATAAATAAAATATCAAGTATATGAATTAATTTATTCCTTTCCATCCATTCATTCGTCCATTCATTCGCATCTCTTTAATCTTCGCACGCACTGAAAAACCTAAATCTCAATTTCCCATGCTATTCACAGCCACCTGATTATCCCCAGCGTCTAAAAACCCCTTTCTATCATAATCATAACGCATCTTTACCCTCGCAAAAAATAATAAATTATCGCCTACAACAAGTCCACAATTTATTTTAAACCCATTATCCAAGTTACACACCTAAAAACATTCCCCACTCCTCTTGCTTCAACTGCCATTATTCAAATGAGGCACCAGCGCTCGTTGCCTGGCAACCCGCGACGCCATCTTTCACTTCCTCCATCTTCATCCCAAGGTCTTTCATCGAACCACAGGCGTGTCACATGACTTGGAACGCTCTCTCGCGTTGAATTTTTTTTTTTTTTTAAATGAAAAGTTTAAAAAAAAAATAAAAAAAATTTCTTTGCTTACCACGATGGTGTGATGGGAAGCGTTGTTGGAGATGCGTTCGCCTACCAAACGCCAAGAAACAGTGCGTTGCGCGTGCAGAATGATGATGAGGCATCCTGCGTGGACGCTGTGTTCCGCCAGAGGTTTCACGTGCAGCGTGACGACAGGCACCCGACGATGAGACGCCGATTCCTCGTCGTTCTTCAAGTAGATCACGTGAACTTCCTACATGAGAAATCATCGCTCTTTAAAATAAAAAACGGCTTCGAAATTTGGGGGAGTGGCGAATCAATGTCTCTTCATTTCGCGCCATTTTTAGACTTAAGCTTATTTAGAGTCACTCACTCCCTGTATCAATTTGAACAAGTTTTAATGTTTTGTAAATTACCGTACGGGGATTGAAACCTCGGTAGTTTTAACGGGAACTTATCGTGAAAAGTCACTTACCGTAAAAATAATTGTATGTTTGGCAGATTGAATCCGACATATTCTGTACGGTAATTACAGACTATATACTGTAGTAGAGAAATTTACGGTAAGCACAAAAAGTTACGCTACATAACGAAATTTACGTTAAGTACAGAAATTTTCTGGAAATCGCCCTTAAGAGACACGTTACCTTAAACAAGATCGTTACAATAGATGATTTTTCTACGCGAAAATGGTTCTAACGTAATTTTTATTTACAGTTATTTAAAGATTGAATGTTTTATTACGAGCTAAGTTCCTTAAAAATCAACTAAAAACTGAAAAATTGTATATCATTAACGATACTTTTTGGTAATTTCTGTAATTTTACAGAAAAAAAAATTTAAAAAAATTTACGGTAAATAAAAAGATATCATTTTTCCAGTAAATCCCTTTAAAAACCGTAAAAGTCAGTTTAATTTCAATATTTTACTTTTTTTTTTTTTAAACAAAAAGTACCGTAATAAATTGAGTATTTATTACCTGTGACCGATGCGCAAGGTCGCGGCTACTGCATCCGACGACGGGAACGCTGTCTTCCCAGTAGGGAGTGATGAAAGGCGAATGGAAGAAGGGTTTGAAGGAACACACCTGAGGGACGTCGGCACCTTTAAAAAGACGAAAGAAAAAAAAAAAGAAAAATTATTAAAAATTAATTTAAATCGAGCGGTTAACGCGCAACGATAAACAACGTTTGCGGTTGCAATTTGATCGCAGTCATTGCAACGTGAGATTCGAAACGGAGCAATTTATTGCGACGAATATTATCCAAGTGGGAGCGAATTCCGCCCAATATGACGATAATTAACGTCAATTTGACAAATTCAAACGTCTATGGCCGTATAATCCCGCTATATCCTAATTATCTAACAAATCCTTTTTCCCTCTCGAAACGCATCTGGGCTGGGCGCTAACTAGTGCGCATGCGTACAAATACATCATCTGTCACTGTCACCAGATGCAGAAAAAAGACGCGACTCATTCACCCAAAAAGGCACTTCTTTAAGAAAACAAAACAAACACGAATCGTTGGGAAAAAATGAGCAAAGTTCAAAAATCGATCTGCAAATCGATTAATAATTCACTCGCAGCGAGTCGATGAGGGAATTTAAAAAGCAAGTATTGATTTTGAAATTGTGTGTAGGTGTGTGTCTGTGTGTGTGTGTAGAGAGCGCGATAACTGTTAGGTTTGTAAGGTTAGCGTATTGTTGGCGTTGTTAAGTATTTGCAAATTTTATGTATAATCGCTTTTAACCCGAAGATTCTTCGACTCGTTGAGTCTGGAGAATGGATTACCTGGTTGATCCCGACAGTAGTCGTATGCTTTTATCAAAGATTAGGACACGAGTTTCTCGGGGGATTGTTGCACAAAGCTCTTTGCAGAACGGGACTCGACTTTGAGTCTTTGATGCATAACAAAGTTTACTTTATTGAATTATAAAGGATGGGGTTTGGTGATGTTATAATGGTTGTTTGGTAATTAATGAGTTGTTTAAAGTATTAGTGTTTCGTCTTGAATTTTTAAGGTTTATTGCTTGTTTGTTAAAAATGATAGTGTAAGTTGTACAATAATCAATGAATTCAAGTTTTCAGTAATGAGTTTAACAATGATTTTGCAGTAATGCTTGGCAAGAATATTTTTAATAATTTTTAAACTGTGGCTTTAAAATGTTGTCAAGATTGACTTCAAAAGTGGTCTGTAACAATGGCTGCAATAATAGTTTTCAACAATGTTTTCAGCATTATTACAACAGCATATTTTCACCAAAACAGTACCGTATTAAAAAGTACTGTTTTCCAGAATGATGATTTTAATAGTAGGTGCATTCAAAAAGTTGAGTGTTAAGCGGTGTTAAGTGTGTTACGTGTGTTGTGTGACGTCACTTCCGTTTTATTGGTGCATTCAACCAATCAAAGCGCTCGTTTCATAAGACAACACACTGTTTAACACAACACCCCGCAACACCCATCTTTTTGAATGCAGCTAGTGATTTTCAACAATGTTTGCAACAATGAAAAACCACTAATTTTCAACAATGTTTGCAACAATGAAAAACCACTAATTTTCAACAATGTTTGCAACAATGAGTAAACATTAATTTTCAACAATGAGAAAACATAAAATTTTCAAAAATAAGTGTTACCGTACAATAATGTTTTCAACAATGAGAAAATTTATTTTTAACAAACTTTGCAACAATATTTAAATAAACAATATTTCATCACAACAGTAATTTCCAACAATAATTTTCAACCAATGACCATTTTGCGCTATTGAAATAGCACCGGTATCACCTTTTAGAAATACCTCCTTCATCGCTAATGGCGAATTCAAGCACCTAAGAGTTTTTCAGGCACAATTTAGATAAACGGTGCTTAATGTGTTTCAAACTGAATTGTAAATAGTGTCTTAGCTGTAGGGCATCATGCTGCTGGCCGCCCACGCATCCGTGGTGTCAGTTTAATGTGTCGTGACTAAAACCCAGTTGCGCGTTCACCAGCTGCCGTCATCATCCCTCGCTTTTCCTTGACATCATCTTTTTTCTTCCACTCGGGAATTTGCACCTTAACTTATGGAATGCGAATGCAAATGCGAATTTGAATTTGCTTTTTTCTCCTTTTCTTGCTTCTCCTTTAGCAGTGCCGAGCCAATTGTTATCCCTTTCATTTATTCCATTGTCATCAAAGTATTTGCTGCATTATGAGAGAGCTAAAGGGTTAAGAGGATTTTTTTATCGCTATCATCGAGCAGCTAAATATTTCCAGCTTAATTTACCGGAAACGTGAATTACATCGATATGAAAATCTGACTTTTTTGTTATTTTTTTTTCAAAATTACTAAAAAGTAATAAATTACACAAAAATTATTTTAAAAAAACTGTAAAAATCTCCAATTAAACTGCATCGCCCAAAGCATGGCCATCTCCTCCCACCTCTGCCGACTAAGGCTCACTTCACGCGGCATGAGATCCAGCCAAACCCCGTAGAAAATCAAACTTCTTTTTAATCAAAACAATTTCATTACCATTACAAAAAAAACAAAAAAAAAACACAATACATTAGATCAAAAATCACTAAAAACTATAACTTTAAAAATAATAAAAATCACCCGAAAAAACAACAACGTCCAAAAGCACCGACATTGCCGCCCTCATGTGCCGACTAAGGCTCACCTCATGCGGCATGACATCGAGCCAAACCCCGCACAAAAGTTTTTTTTTTTAATTTCTTCCAAAATCCCCAAAAACCCAATTTATCCCCATCCACACCCCACCCTCACTGGTAAAAATCGATTTTCTTAATCGCTACACATATCTTGATAACTTTAAACCATTTCCACAACTCGCAAAACCAAAAACGCAAACCCTAAGCTTTTTAAAGCCCCATTCTCTGGAGACTCAACCTGCTACTAATATCCCTAAATCTCGCCCGACCCTCGTCGCGGCCCAGCAGCAGAACGGAAGGGAGGTTTTCCCCGAACGCAATGAAAAGATCTGTCACTGGTCAGCGCACCTCCAACTCGCAGCTGCACCTCTGAGAAAACGTTGCCATGGAAACGGAGAAAAAGAACAGCTGCAAGCAGCGACTCAGTTGCGTGAGTAATGCCACCCTCGAACCCACACCCGCCACCCACCACTCGAAAATCCCACGCATATGGCAATAATGGCGCACGTAACCTGGCGGCACTCGAGAAAAAATGGAGGATAATTATAAACAAATGCAATCTCAGCCAACTCCCTCTCGAAATGACTTTTGTACCTACTTTTCTTTTAATACGTTTTAAGCTCGTAACTACCCCATCATAAACGCATGAAAACTGATTTGGACGCACCACTGCGAGCTGCTAATGTTTTCATTTTCCGCTTTTGCCACAAGGTGGCTCTTTGATTGTTTTGTTTTTCGTGTTTTATTGGATTTCAAACTTGTGTGTTTTGCTTTTAATGTCTTGTTGTTGTTTTGATAATTGAAATTATTCTTGATGGTTATAAATTTTGTCACCAGGTGGCGAAAATTTTAAATTATTGAAGATTGCATCAATTTTTTCCATGAAGCCTTTTACTACCTAAACCTTTTTAAAATGAGTCATTAAGTTTGGTAATGTAGCAATGTTTACTTAAAGTAATCTGCCACCTACTGGTGAAATTTGCTATTTTAAATATTTTAATGATAAAAAATTATCTACAATCTTTCAAATTTTTCACTAGAAAGCAATGCACTTCAACAAAATAACTCAGATAAATTACAAAGCACTTAAAGTACTGAGCCATCTAGTGATGAAATCTAGTAATTTTTAAAACTTTCACTTACAAGATTTAAAATTTTACTAATTATTTTTCTCCCAACTTTCATTTTACACCAATTTTCATTCTTATTAATTGAACCCTGGTGGTGAAATTTGAAAGTTGGGAAAAAATTTTGTTTGGTAAAGATTTAGAATGAAAATTGGTGTAAAATGAACGTTGGGAGAAAAATGATTAGTAAAATCTTTACCAAACAAACTTTTTTCCCAACTTTCAAATTTCACCACCAGTATTCAATTAATCAAAAACCACATAAAGTAAAAACAATAAAAAAAAAAAATTTCTTCAATAATATGTAAAACCATATTCAACCACCATTTTTACTATTTCATTTATGCCCAGTTGCACCAACAAAAGTTAAAATTTAAGCTGAGTTTAACAATACTTTTAACATTGGTTAAACTGATAAACTCTAGTTAACTTTAACTTTCATTGGTACAACTGGCCTTTAGTCTAATTAAATTACTAAGCCTTCTGGTGTCAATTTTTAGACTAAAACTTTCAAACATTTCCCAACTTTCAAATTTCACCACTAGAGTTCAATTAATCATAAACAACAAGAACTAAAAACACAAAAAAAAAAAATAATAAAATTTTTCCACACTCCCATCATGACAAAAACATGGCTACTGAGTTATCAGAACATAACTTTGAAATTTTTTTTATCTTTATGTGCAATACCATCCCATACATTAATCATGTTTTTTATTATCATCACACCAAAGCACTATTCTCAATTCACCATGCACCATTTTTTACACATCATAAGGTGCTGTTGTATTGACACAGCAACATATGGCTTCAGGACAAAGCCACCACCACTGCGTCTCAAACACACCATCTGGCTTCACAACTCCACACCTGGCCACCAGCTGACCCAACTTGCCACTTCCTGTCGACTCAAAGCCCTGTCTAAAGGAATCTCCACTTGGTCAATTGGCTACTTAAAACTAAATTATGCACGTTTCTACATCAGACCGAATATACAGTGGAACCCCAATGTAATGTCATTCGTCGGTTCGGCTGAAAAATGACGCTACAGAGAGGTTCACGCTACAAGCGAAAACCCCTCTGTAGCTTCAATTTGATTATGCAAGGGAAAACCCCTCTATAGCGTCAATTTGACCATACAAGGGAAACCCCTCTATAGCGTCAATTGTTATGCATAATAAAACATTTTTGTTTACTGGGACTTATAATTTGGAAAAATGTTGCTATAGCGGGTTTTTATTCCCACGGAATCAGGAAAAAAGTGACGCTACAACCGAATTTTTTAATACACGGTTGCCAACGTTTTGCCGGGGAAAAATAAAAATGATGTTAGAACGGGGTTTACGCTAAAAGAGAGTTCGTTACATCGGGGTTCCACTGTAGAGAGTTAAAATTTTTTAGATTATTTTAATGTAATAAATCCAGATTGATATTTCTATTTGTTTTCAATATTAAATGAAAAATGGTGTGTATACAATATTCAGGAGACATAAAGTCTGTTTTGTCTGTATCTCATCTATATCCCAGTGATTTTAAATGTTAACTGAAAATAATCCCCACCCCCACTTTATTCAAATCAGACATTTTGATTGATAAATTAACAATGACATGGCATTTTATCCCACACAACAAAGCACTTCATGATTTATTCAACAGTTGATTGAGAAAACCAAACGTAATTCAAGTATGACAAATATCTCGCGTAAGGAAAACACAGGCAACAGCGCCACCTGGAGACACAACTGCAACACCTTACGCGCCTGCTGACCACACTAGATTTAGGTTTGGAAAAAGATTTTGAGGAAAAACAACAAGGGATCTGAATAAGCCATGACGCCAACGAGCTTTTGATGAATGTGAGTTTTTTCCACTTTGATGTTCGCAGGTTGTGCACGCCGCCATTTTGAAAGTTTATAATTTTTTTTTTAATGGAATTTTCTTGATCGAATTTCAGGTGGTGACTTGTGAGTGGAGAAATGTTTGAGGCGGTTTAATTAACGGGATTAAAATGATGTCGTTATTGATTAGATTAGAGGGTGGGATGGAAAAAAATCGATAAAAATATCGATATTTTTTTAATAATAGAAAATCGATAGTTTGATGGATTGTTATTGTTTTTAAGAAAAATTCAAAATCGATGTTTTAGAGTACAAAAATTGAAAAATCGATTCTATAATCGATATTTTTGAGTGAAAATCGATATTTCAGTGTAAAAAGTATATTTTCGTTTCAAGAGATAAAAATGAATTTATTGATCCATATTTGTAGATTAAAAAAAATCAAAAAATATAGATATTTGTATCTAAAATATTTTTAAAAACCTATTTTGATGCAAATCACAAAATATCGATTTATTTTCAATAAAATCATATCAATTTTATTTTTTATTTGATTTATTTTTGAATAAAAATCAATATTTGTCAAAAAAAACTTGGAAAAAAAAACCCTATTTTTAATCGATATTTTGATGCCAATCACAAAATCGAATTTTTTTCAATAAAATTATATCGATTTTTAAATAAAAACCACAATTTTTCTTTAAAAATTCATTAAAACCAATCAATTCCAAACTCATCGATTCATGAAAAAAATCGATTAAAAT
>JAQFZP010001456.1:0-19289 GCA_034695745.1 Geophilus truncorum | reverse complement strand
TGGCGATTTACAACTTTGCTCATTTCCCACTGCAAAATTAGAGAAAATATTCAAAGTCATAAAACAAATCTCCGATCCTACAATTGCTATGTCGTGCAGCAATTGGGTCACTGAAAATCTGCCACTTGGTATAGTATAATGTCATTAACTGATTTAAATTTGTCTGACACTGCATTTATTTATAGGCCCAGAAAAAGTGTATTCAGCTGAACGAACAGTAGAACTGTGTAAATACTGGGTTGACGTTGCTTGTGAACAGGTAAGATTTTGGTAATTTAATTTCCTTTGGTGTCAAATGAAGTTTTGTTAAATTTCAGATGCAAGTTGCTTCTGTGCACGAGCAAACCGCAAATGTAAGAACTGAAAATTCTGCAAAGTAGCTTAATGATATATCCACTTTTATTCCAGAAATTTGAAGAAAACTACAAAGTACTTGTTAAACACTTCGAGCGAATATCAACAGAAGTTGTGTTGATGAATTATAATCTGCAGAATGATGAAACTTTACAATTATTACGAACTCCCGTTAAACTTTTGATTTACTTATACGAAAGGAAAAGTGACAAATCGCTAAGTAAATCAATTATTTGAAATACACATCGTATAGAATTTAATTGAATTTTTTTTCTTTTAGCTTATAAGGCTATTGATGAAATATTAAAAATTCAAGGAATGAGTCACGAAGACATAGAGACAAAGCTTATTGACAAATGGTTAGCTGCAGACAACACTATCCTTGATATCCAAGACAATCTATTAGAAAAGTAAATTTTAAGACTTATTTATTTTATAACATTTATTTTTAAAATTAACGTTAATTTTTCAATAGTGCCATTCACGTATTGACAAATATGCCCAAAGAGCAATCAATGTTGTATCTGCTGAACAGAATCGTGCAGGTAAATATATTTTTTTAAGTTCATTATGATGTTTAATCGTGAGCATTAATTTAATTTTTTTGTTTCAAAAACAGGAAGACACTTGCAGAAATTATGTTTTCAAGTACCGTGCTTTGAAATGTTTGGCTGCAATTGCAGATCCGGCTGAAATACAAACATACAGTAAAAATTCTATTACTGACGTTCGGTTAGTGTACTGTGACAGTTTCGAGTTTTATTTTCAATTAATTTTTTTTTACTTGTATTTCAGTCACTTTATGCTGGCATTTCATTATTTGTCTCAACTGGAAAATAAGAATTTTCATCTCACATTAGTATCATTCCTGAACAGTAATAAGGAGAAGCTGGCAGTGGCTATGTGGAAAAAACTCGATCACAGTGCGGAAGTAAGATTTGTATTTTTATCTTTTAATTAGTTCAAATAGGAAAATAATATTTACTCTTTGCTTTAGATTGTAAATATGATTTCAAATTTTATTTTGGATTATAACATCAATAATACACAATTGCGTGAACAAATTTTAGATGAAATGGTTATTCAGAAAATGGTAATCAAGATTTAAAAAACTTTTTGTTTTTAAACGTCAACAGAAAATTTGACATTTGTTTATTTTCAGGTTAAAAGCGTAGAAAAATTTATTTCGGTGAATAGTCTCGTGCGCGAACTTTGGCAATCCAAATCATACATTGCAGCTTGGCAGTTTATTTTAATCTGGCCTTTCAAAAATGGTATAAAAAAATTTTTTTGTTTGTTTGTTGTGACAATAGAAATTAATACATTTTTATCAGGCTCTAAAGCTGACAAAACGTCTAAAACAACAGAGTTTGTTGCTATAACAGAAAAACTATACAGGTATATTTCAATTTCAATCTACAAACGTAAAACATTAAATAATTTTATTTAATTTTGAGTAGGAGTCCAGTTTATTGTCATTCCTTTTTGGGAAATCTATGTTCAGAATTTATTGCTGTTGGACTACCTGCACTTGGCATTGGCTGCTTATTTCATATATCAGATGCTGATCAAAGATCAAAGCTTTTGGAGGTACTCATAGCAAAAAAAAAACAAATAAAAAACTTGTTTACATCTCTCTTTTTTTGTCTTCAGGAATACGCAAGTTCAAGCACGGTGAAAAAAATAGGAGATAATTTGACTTGGTTTCAAAGCGAAGCTATTACTTTCCCACAACTTTCGTCCGTGTTAGCTTTTATTGAAAAAAGATCTTGAATGCACAAATAAAAACATTAACTAATAATTAATCGCATTCAATAAAATTTTAATGTGCTAAATTAATAAATTTTTTGTACAATAATAAAATGCATGAAATAAAAACCTATTTTTTTAATATCTAAATTTTGGATTAAGTTGCTAGTAATTGGTTTAATGTTAGTTTTGTTGGGTTTAATCCAGTACTGGTCGGTTGACTTTTTTCATTCACGTTTTTAAATGATGGATGGTGGCGCTGGTGTAGCGGAAACGCATATTATATTAGCTCGGAGTGCTCCCGACTACAGGATAGCAGTATAAACTTCTCCAAAAACAAACCAAGGACACTGACTCGTCTTTAAATATTTACCTTAGAAACAGTCGTATAACGTCGGTCATGGCTACAAGAAATGCAGCAGCTCCCAAAGAGAAGCGCAGGTAAAGATTTTAAAAGCAAAATATTTGAAAAATGGCAAAGTACATTTGATCGGGTCAATCAAAATGCGGACACCCAAGCCGTATCCACGTAGATCCAGTTAGATCCAGCCATTCCCTATGTGTTTTGTTACCGGATGTATTATTGTAAACAAACTTCTTTCACTAAAATATTTAATTAATATTTAAAATGAGTGGATTAGTGAATGAATGTTGCACTTGTTTATCCCTTGATTTTGGTGAGTGGTGACAAATTGGCTGATGCAATTCCTGGATTTAATTTTTTTCTTAATTTTTTTTTTGTCTTTGTTTTTTCTTGTTTTCTTTCTTTTTTTTGTTTTGAAAATCTGTGCTGTAATAAATCTCGTCATTTTACGTCAGAAAAGCATTTTAAGAGAAGATGCACAAGAGTAAGCACAGAACGAATATATAAAAAATGTCAACCTCAAAATACTTATTAACAAAAAATAAAAAATAAATTACTAAGGGGCCAAATCTATTACGACAGAATTCGTCAAGAAGGAAAAGTTGATAATGTCAAAGAAATGAGGCTATTTTTTTCCTTCTTGAATAACCTACTTTGTATGACCTGCAGCACTGAAACCCCATGCTGGTAATCCAAAAGTTACAAAGGTTATTCCTTGCAAAATAGTTACATAAGGCTGAGGTTATAGTAAACTATTACAAAACATGACAAAATTCCTAAACGACGTTTTGCATTTTTTATATTTATAAGGAATTCTGATAAAAGGAAGGAGAAATCAAGGGTCGCTGCTCGGCACCGAAGAGGAATGGAAAGCGAGATTTTCACCCAATTGGCTGACGAGTTGCCTCTTTCAAGCAGCATGTGTAATCAGTTGGACAAATCTTCTATTATGAGAGTTGCAATTGGTTACATTAAAATCAGGCATCTTTTGAGTCAAAGTAATCAACCTCTACTTGATGAAGAAAATGCAATTAGGTACTCATAATTTACATTTGATTTCTTATTCAGTGAATCTAACCGACCTTGCAGTCGAGAAGAAGACGGATAAATTGCTAATGAAGGCACTCGAAGGATTTGTTTTGATTACTAACGAAGATGGAGATATAATTTATCTGTCTGAAAATGTTACACAGTATTTGGGATTATCACAAGTAAATTCAGTGATTAAAAGTGTTTGTAAACATGTTATTTAATCTAGGTATTTTGATTACAGGTTGATCTACTCGGGCAAAGTGTTTTTGATTACACACATCCATGTGATCATAATGAAATTCGAGATTCGATTAACATAAAATCAAATTCCGATAACAGTGTATTGCCTACACAGTCTCTCTTTATTCGCATGAAATGCACACTTACCGAAAAAGGAAGAAACGTTAACATGAAGTCTGCCTCGTACAAGGTGAAATAATTTTATTACTTATATTTGAATTTTTAATTACAATAATTTTATATGTAGGTGATTCACTTTACTGGACGAATTGTCCATGAAAAAGAAAACAAGGGTACAAAGCTGTCAAAGGCAAACACGCTTGTACCTACGCTTGGAAACTGCATGATCGCCATTGGAGAGCCAATCCCACATCCATCTGATATCGAGGTTCCCTTGGATAAACAAACTTTCCTCAGCAGACATAATTTGGACATGAGTTTTACTTATGTTGATGACAAGTGTGTCTTTTATTTTATTATATTTTTTGAAATTATATTTTTTCAAATAATTATTTTAAAAATATTTATAAAAAAAAATATTTATATTATTTTTAAAGGATCAATGAAATTCTGGGTTTCTCAAGTGAGGACATGATGGGGAAAAAGTTCTACCAATTTCATCATGCACAAGACGTAGAAGCGATTGACAAATTCTACAAAATTTGTTAGTATTCCCTTAATTATTTCTATTTTTATTATTTTTAAATTAAAGAAAAAAATAAAAGCAATTTTTTCACTTCTAAATTATACTTTTATGACCGGTTTGATAAAAACGTTACGCAGCTCTTGTAAAAATATTTCTGGCGCTGCTCTCGGCTAAAAAGAGGTTCTTTTTTCTGCAAACGTTTGTATTTAGATCAGTGCTATTCTTCAAGTGCTCAGAAATGTGGAAAGCATCAAACGCCAAAAAACAAATACCTTTTCCTTAACAAAACTTCAAAAAAAATTTTTTTTTATTATTTTAATCACTTCAGATTTAAATAATTTGCATAAGAATGCATGGAATTACCATTGCCAACCACCTATCATCTCGGTATGTTTATCTCCATTTGTGTAAATTCTTTAATTCAATAAGCTTAAAGGGATAATAAGCCTATATAACAGAACACAAACTTTTTATCAAGCCTTATCAATTGTTATACATAGTAACAAACAGCAACAAGACGAACAGTTGCAGAAGAAATCAAATTAATTTTGTAACCAACTTAGAACCTTGACCTTGCACCTTACCGATAGAGTGTGAGTGCTTCCCAACAAACTACTGTACTGGGTTGGTTGGCTTGTTTCCTCTGCTGGCCGTACATTGCTCAGTTCCTATTTGTCGTTTTATATCTGGTGACCCAGATTTGCACGAAGCTTCATTTCGTGCATTTTCTCTCTCTGAGCGAGAGCCCAATCGGGTTGTAGATATAAGTTGCCAATTCGAGGCTTCTTGATTGTACTGTGAGCTGACGTGGTGCATACTTCAAATTTTATCAAAGGATTTAGCCGCTTTAGTGGGATTTACAAGTTAAATCATTTTATGAAAACTGAATACAATGTCACTTGAAGCGTGAGTTTTTTTTTGTCGATTAAATTTATTTCGCTTGACATTTGCATTCTTTTAATTTCTTAATTAAGGAAATAGGCTTATTAATTTTAATGAAGGTTAGGTTTTATGTTCTATCGATTGTTTGTGTATCGATTTATTTGTTTTGGTACACTTGTTTTACTCGAGAGTAGTGTAGATAAAAACTTTTCACACTCGAATGTTGACAGTTGATTTTAAATGCAGGAAACGTTCTTTTAGTCGCGAGATTTATTGGCCCTCTAATCATCATCAGTTTAACTCGTTAGATATCTCGAGAGGATTTGTTTAAGGAATAGAAAAAAAAATTAAATTTTAAAATTTCATTTGTAATTTTATGATCTAATTGCAGAACTATTAACACAATGGTATTATTAACTTTCTTTTTTCTTTTTCTTTTTTTTTTGCGTGCTTGTTTTGGCAATGATCTAGAACTTTTAATTATTATTTTGCAGTGTTCGCTAAGGGACAGTGTGAGACCGGATGCTACCGCTTTCTGGCTAAGCACGGTGGATATGTTTGGGTGTTAACCCAAGCAACTATCATCTACGGCGGCAAAGCGAAGAAACCACTTTGCGTGGTTTGTGTAAACTACATTTTGAGGTAAGTTGATTTTCAAATCCAACCCTAATTTCCTAGTCGTGACGTTTGACGTATTAGCAAATTATCTGCTCTCAGCATCGTTTACTGTGGAGAAATAATCAGTTAATGAGGTGTAACGTACACGTGACGAGCAGTCGGTGCGGTGAAAGTTATCAAAGAGATCTGATGTTTGTCAGATGTGATGTGAATGATGGACAAAGTTCATAAAAATAAGTTTTATATTTTTTTTTCTGTCGTTTCCTTATCAATATCGTCTGAGTCTGTAGTAAAGACTGCTTTAGTGAGCTCGTTCGTTACGATTTGCTTGAAACTGATGTAGGTACAGAAGTTAGACGGGCTAAATTTGGTGGGGATCTGCCAGTGAAATCTTAGTACCGTACTTCACAAAACCGACGGTCGTGGCAAGTAACCAACATTGCACTATTTAAAATCGCTGTTTATTTTTAGATTTTTTGCATGAAGCAGGTCATTTACAGTGACCAAGAAATTATTTAACTTAATTGCAAGGTCTGTGCCAGGGCTAGTTATTTTTACGACATTTCAGGTGCACAGATGTAGCGATTAATGCAGTCATTGACTTTGCAAATATTCTTTTACTCGAAAAAGAAATTTATTACTTGGGTTAGTCGAAATTAGATATTTTAATAGTGGATAATTTATATCTGATATTTACTACATAGTATCATTTTCAAGTATATAGTGATAAACTAATTTACGGTATTTTAAAATATAATGCTACTTAATTTTTGAGATAATGTTAGCATAATTTTTACATTTAAAATTCTAAAATAAATCTATCAACATTTGCTCAAAGGCAGCAGCTGCATGTCACGTGTTACGTAACGCTGGTCGAAATTTATTTTTATTTTCTTTGACTTTACTTTTTCTTTTCACTCGAGACCGTAAATAATCAAACGAGACTAATAAAATGGAGACAAGTTTTTTTGTTTTTTTGTAACTTTTTATTCTTTTTCAGTGGTCTGGAAAATGTGGATGAAATAGTATCTATTGAACAAGTACCTGTTGCCAAAGAAAACATTGATATTGACACTGAAAACAACAACCACACCGAGTTTGTGTCATCTGCACCTCTGAATACCACTAATACCATCTTCGCACCCCGCACAAAGGACATGAATAAGGGCTTTTTGACATTTGACGATGAATCGGGTTACACGGGTTTGTTTTTGTCTGTTTGACTTTAACAAGGCACTTTAATTAATTAAATTAACTTTTTTAAATTAGTGTTAAATGATGAGCCTGACGATTTAACCCATTTGGCACCGACTGCCGGTGATGTTTGTATTCCTCTTGACGTGCCCACTTTTTCCAGTGGTGAGGAATAACTTAGACGTAGTGTAAATAAGGAATTTTTTTTAACCATCTGTTGCGTTTGAATTGCAGATATGTTCGAAGATGTTTTGTTCACTGATTCGTTCTGCGACTCAGACATGATGGCTGATTTGTCTTGCATTGGAGATGATGCATTGCAGACTCAAACTACAATTCCATTGACAAATGACCCACTTCTCAGTTTTAGACCTGATAGAATGTCGTCAATAGATTCGGACGATTTGCCAAGCTTGTGCAATGTAAGTAATTTAATTTAACGTTAGTTTTTAAAAATTTTAATTTTTCGATTTTTTTTTTTTATATTGCAGCAAAACAGTCCCATAGATATAGAAAGTTCCAGTTTAATTGGGTCTGAAAGTGATAAAAGCAAATATAACGACAGTTCGGGTTCAGTTGACCAACTTACTCTTTTCGGGTTGAAAGTTGAATCATCTAATGGTCTCTCTGACAAATCAGACGTAGATTTAGAGGTTAGTAATTTTATTTAAAGAATTAATCTTTAAGATATTAATGTTTTTTGTTATTTTTTTTAATAATAGGGAGATGAGTTTGATTTAAGAGCACCTTATATTCCAATGGGAGTTGGTGAAGATTTGCCTCTCTTGACTCCAACAGAAAGTTTATGGAATTCTTCATTGACAGATTCGCAAGGAATGCAGCAACAGAAAAATCAGTGAGTCATAAATTAAAATAATTTATATTGCATTATGCAAATAACTGATTAAGGATTTTGATTAACTTTCAGAATGTCAGTGGACTCCCCAGTTACGAATTCCTCTTGCGTCGGCAACAACAAATCCAGTTTAGCTAAACTTTTACAGTCATCTTTACCGATTGTGCTAAGCAATGGAAAAAATACTGTTTTGAGAACCAAGGAGCCTGACAAAATGATCGACGCGCAAACAGAGAAAAGTTATTACTTAAGTTTAGGTAGATAAAATTAATTTCATTTATATTTATTTGTTTTGACATTAATTTTTTCTTTCGATTTCAGACGTCAGATATAAATCTGATTTCGACGGAGGAGGAAATGTGAAGTCTAGATTTTCCAAAAACGAAGAATTTGCTCAAGAAGATGATGCCAATTCGTACAAGCATTCACAAAAAAGAACCAGAGCTCTCTCAAATACGAAAAAAATGATCAATAAACGTGCAAAAATGGAAATTCCCACCAGTGAAAGTACGATTTTACTGTTTTTAATTATGAGAAATTATACTTACGGTATTTATTTATTCAGCAGAAGATGTTGAAGATGCAAAAAGAAACAAACCGAGCGAAAAAAAGACAACCGCATCAAAAAATAGTGTTTTGCTTAATCTTTTAGTGAGTGGACACGATGTCAGTCACGGTTATAGCTGTTACACAGATAAAGGCTCTTCGAAAAAAGTATTTTATTAAGTTCAAAGATTTAAAAATGAAAATGTTATAACAAATGACATTTCATAGAGTACAATCGAGAAAAATGGTAACGGAATGCAATCGAGGGAAATTCGATTTGGCGATGCAAACTATGCAGCTTCTCTCGTAAATCCAGAAGGATTGATGATACCGTCTTTACTAGATATCACACACCTCGATATGGAAGTAAATGCTCCAGTTTATAAATCTCAAGATTTGCTGCAGGGACAAGAGTTATTAAACGCACTCGAAACAAACGACAGCTACATTTAGCACCAAATATAAATGGCTTTCACTGAGATTTCAAAATACTGCCTAATTTGCATTTTTTTTTTTTTTTTTTTTAGTAAATAAGAACTGATGAAAGTATTTATCTTTATTAAATGTTTCTGGACCATATTGTTAATTATACCAGTTATTGTACAGATGAATCTATGTTTCATCAAGCGATGAATTTTATTTTTCGTCATACGTTGTAGTATGTATAGAATACTGGATTACATATATTTGTAAATGTAATATTGAATATCAATCGTGCTTTACGATTACCATACCATGACCTAAACGTATGAAAAGTCAATTTTAATTAAAATTGCAATACGGTAACTCAATACAGGCACTGGTTTTCCGAGTAAACCATTACTAATCAGTGCGACTGTTACTCATAATTAGCCGTGTGTGTTCAAACATAACCAATTTAAATTTAAAGTGGGTGAAGTAAAGTAGGCACTGTTTGTAAATTATAATAACCCTTTTTTATATAGCTTGTACAATTCATAAAATGAAAATTAAAGGAGGTGTATGAAAATGTTTTGAGTTTTACATAAATTTATGTCTGACCAATGAGCTAGATACAAAGAAGTGCTGTGCCCTGTGCCATCTCCATCTGCTGTCCTCAATTTAAAATTGAACAAGCAGGGGTGTTTGAGGATTGTCATCTGCTCCAATCTCTCGCTCAAAAATGGCCGCTTTTTTCCCACAATGCCTCGCGAACCTCGTTTAAGGTTTTTAGGAACCGCGCGCCACCACATCACTTCTACTCTTGTATCTAGCTCATTGGTCTGCCAAAAAATAAGAAATTGTTGTAAAATTAACTCGTTCTTTAACCTCATTCATCACTTGAATTTGTTCTATAGTCTAGTTTCAGAGTTTGAAGTTTGGTGGCGCTGTTGTGTCGAAAGAACAAATCATCATTGGTTGCCATTATTTCGACCGACATTATTTTATTTTCTGATGTAAATTAAGTGGCAAGCACGTGCAATCAGTTCTTAGGCAAATAAATTATGGTCAAATCTAAGGCAAAGTAAGAATCATATTAAATTACAGTTTTTTTGTGTTTAGTTACTTTAATTTCACATTATTTTTAGATTCGTTCTAGTCGCATTGCGAAGTCTGGTTACAGGACACAGAAAAGTAGCTTATAGAGAAAGACAAGCTGATAAACTGGAATTTATTGGTTACGATCCGCTTGGTAAGAATTAATAATATTAAAATTACAAAAAACTAGTGGAAATATCATTTTGCTTTATTTCGTTTTATAGTTCGACAGAAATGCGTGTACAGAGAAGTTGAAAAAATAAGATCAATTAAATGATTTTCGACTAAAATTATTTCTTTTAATGAGGAGTACATTAAAGTATTAAAATAAATGATTAATACGTAAAAATTGTGTAATCATTGGAATAAATCGGAAGGCAGTTCATTCTTCATTGCATAACTGCTTTGAGTTCCAGGTCGTTGGACTGAATCCGACGCATAATATCCAGCACGACGAATTTGCTCAGGTAAACTCAAACTCGGATGATAAGCTATGAAATAAGCTAATGCTCCAACAAATGCATCTCCAGCTCCCTAATAATAATAATAATATTTATCACGAATTTAAATTTATTTAGGTTCAAATTTGTTACCAACCGTTGTATCAAGAGCTTTAACTTTGGTTGCTGGAATCAAAATGCACTCTGGATTCTTGTTGGACGCTAAAAGAACGCCGTCTGCACCTCGAGTTAGAATGACAGTTTTGCATCCACGTTTCAATAACTCTGCAGCCATTGTTTCGTAACTAGTTTCCTGCGCTGACATTCCAGTGGTGATTTCAGCCTAGAATCATTCCATGTTATTACTTATGTCACCAATATTATAAATGAATACAAACTTCTGTTTCGTTCACGCAGAAAATTGTACTAAACGTATAGAATTCGGAATCTGGATTTTCTACAGCCGGTGCTGCGTTTACGATACTTGTGACTAGAAATATAATAATTTTATAAAATAATTTTATTTAAATTTTTTTTTTTTATACCATACCTCCATATTTATGAGCAATTTTTAATCCCATTTTAGCAGCTTGGATATCAATTTCAAAATTACAAACAAAAACTTTACAGTTTTTAATTGCATTTTCAGCCTTTGACACTTCCTCTGGTGTGAGAAGTAAATTGGCTCCGGCAGCAACGATAATTCTGTTCTCACCTATCTCAGACCAGATTGTAATTAAAGAAGGTCAATGATAAAAGCCACGGGGAGGAAAAAAAAAATTTCTACCACTTTTTTCCACTATAATAATGGCTGTGCCAGTGGTTGCCTGAGACGTTTGAAATATGTAATCTACAATAAATTAATTAATGAGCAAATAATCTAACATAAAATAACACTTAAAAATAATTAAATTTTTTAATACCGGAATTAATATTCATTTGTTTATATGACTGTAAAATTCCTTGAGCAATGTTGTCATTTCCGATCTAAAATAAAAAGGGAATTTTGAAACAAAGTGCGCAAGTTGACATCACATGTTAACAACTAATTTCATTACTTTTCCTATTAATGTAACACTTCCTCCCAATCGTAACGCAGCAACGGCTGCATTGGCTCCTTTTCCACCATTTCCTGGCACAATTGTACAACCGAGCAGTGATTCCCCCGGTTTGGGCATTCGTGGAACATAACTGCATAGAAATTATGTGAGTGACAAGTTTATCAAATTAAAATTTTCACACAATACAACCTCATTAAATCACACATAATACTGCCTAAGCACACGATGCTTGAGTTTGAGTTGGTCATTTTCTGTAGTTAAGCACTAGTTAGAAAACAAAATGGTAAAGTTACATGACTTTCAAGTGATAAGATATGGACGAAGTGGTGATAATAAGTCCAGGTCCAATTGTGGCCTTGACGTTGCACACTTGTTGGAGCATCGCCAGTTAAGTAATACCTTGGCTTGGATGAGCAGTAAACAAATACGATAAGAAGTGGTATTTGTTTACAGTACAGTTGCATGTGAATATTTTCATTAATATCAAGTCTGGGGAATTTCTTACAATTGAATCTGCCAATAAGGGATTATACAATATGATAGTAAAAAGAATAATTATCTTTTCGTAATTAAAGATTTATCTACTACTACTAGCTAGAAGGTAACGAAGTCTTAATACTAAGGCAGTGTATTTCCATTTCTCCATATTTTATTTTTTTATTTTGTTATAGATATGGATAGACGAAGGACAAATCATTTTACACTTAGAAATTTCATTTATAAGTACAGAATTTTTTTTTTTGTCTTTTATTTTTTATATTAACAAATTTTTGAAAAATTAAATAAAATTACATATTATGTAAGTAACCAAATTACAACATTCTTAATGCATCATCATGAGCAGAATATTTTATTTACTTCTGTCATGAGTCTAGACAGTGATCATGATTTTGATCGTCATTATTATAATAATTATTTGACTTGCAAGTCATTTTGAATAAACCACTTTTTTAACGCAAAAAAAACCAATGCTCTTAATATTTATGTTTCAACAAGGTGGTATGACTCGACGAAATGAAAAGGAAAAAAAATTCCCCTTTATTACGTGTTTCTGACACTGCGCTGCACGACACTGCCCACATTGTATTCCCCCGCCATCTGTAGGCGGCGAATGGAATAAAACTCGCAACAGTTTCCATTCACATTCAAAGATACGGAATCAGCTGCACGGGTAGGATCACCAATTACAGACCACACAAACGGATTATCCGAGAAACACGATGGACTTGAAAATTACACCAAACTCAAACTTCCCAGAAAATCTCTTAAGTAAAATCCAAATTAACGGCCACGATTCATTTTACACCGGAGACTTCCACGAAAAGACGAAAAAGGCACCTGACACTCTCTCACCTGACCGACAAGATTTATTACCAGTGCGAAGCCACTTTAGGTCGTCCTCACCCCTGGGATACCGCGAGGATCTTCTTCCAGAAATGGCAAGTGCTTACAAACTTCTCCTGAGAAATATGGGAGAAGACCCTCATCGACAGGGACTTCTTCGAACCCCTGAAAGAGCAGCTAAGGCCATGTTGTACTTCACCAAGGGTTATGAGGAAAAAGTCGAAGGTGAGATTTTGATAATTAAATTTTTAAAGTGACCGAAGAGCAGGAAATTAATCACCTGATGCAATTAATATAAATCACTGCATCAGCTGAGTTGTTTGACCGCTTGACCTACTTAACTGTAAGATTGTCACATTTTTTTAAAGGGATATTTTAGTGTTTGTTTGATTTTTACGAGGTTTTATTGATTGTTTTATCTGGAAATGCAAGGAATTTAGGTAGATCAGACAAGGGGAAAAGGAAGTGGTTTTTCCAGAAATCAGACACATCCTAGCATCTATTGGGAAATTGGTTTGAAATGAGATAAAAAATAGAGTAAAACTATTATTATTGTGTGGTCTTTACATCAATGAGCAATAAAATTTTATTGAAGTCCCGTTGGAAAAAAATATAATTTCTAATTTCTTATACTTTGCTCCAGTTGTCATGGAAACGCAACTGATAGTGACCACGATCATTAGAAACTGTGACCCGGTCGTTTTCAAAAGATAAGAAAAAAAAAATACGGTTATTTTCAAATATTAGAAAACTAAATCAGATTTTTGAACTGGGAAAAAATAAAATCGATTTTTTAATACATGTTACAATATTTCGCTTTTATTGACTTTATAAAAAGCATTAAACAAAAGCATGCATAATCGATCCAACGCTCAGCTCATGATTAACGAGTTGTTACAGCACATAAGATTCTCACATTACTGCCAAGCTCTTTTGAATGTCATTTTTGACACATTGACACTCAGTAAAACGCAATTTACTTTAAAGACAAACCTAAGTATCGTTTAATTAAAGCGATTTCTTCGGCCTGAATTGCTGAAAAGTGTAGCGAAAGAGGGCAGATCACAGTCGGCGCCAGTCAAAGGTGAAGCTTCATCTCTTATCGACTCGTGTTGCCATGGCAACTGCATCTCTAGCCACGCGTTTTCCGATGCTGACAAGACCACTCGTGGTTACTGCGCCGCCAACGGCCTGCGGATACAATTAACGAGGAAAAAAGTTCTTTTATGTCAGGGATTAACTTAGAGGGGAACTTTCTTTCAGAAGCGTGAAAAGACATTAAAACAAAGGGAATCGCAAAGTGATGCAATTTATTGAGAAGTTTCGCGAAAATTGGCAGGTCAATAATATAATTAAAAAATATGAAACGTTATGAAAGGAAATAGATTTAATTTAGATACCGTAATTCGTATTGACAAATTGAAGTTGATTAGGAAAGAAATCTGATTAATTACATTGCGTTATTAAAATAAATCGATAAGTTCTCCGGATATTAAATGTCAATAACTTGTGTATATTATTTAATCAGATCTTGTCAATGATGCAATATTTGATGAAGATCACGATGAGATGGTAATCGTCAAAGATATCGAAATGTTTTCTCTATGCGAACATCATTTGGTGCCATTTATTGGAAAGGTAAAGAAAATAACTTTGAATGAATATGATTTGAATGGCTGTACGAATGAATGCTTCATTTTATTTGCTTCATCATCATCCTGATAAGAAGATGCAGATTTGATAACTGTTGAACATACGATAGATAATTTAATACATTACGAGAAAATCAAATTTCGTCTATTAGAAAAACTTTAACTTTAATAAAAAAATATTTTAGGTTTCAATTGGCTATTTGCCCAACAAACGACTTCTTGGATTGAGCAAACTGGCGAGAATTGTCGAAGTGTTTAGTAGAAGATTACAAGGTAATTTTGTTGCTTTAGTAGTCATTTTTTTACGGTATTTTATTTATTTATTTTTTTGTAACAGTTCAGGAGAGATTGACTAAACAAATAGCTGTTGCCCTGACTCAAGCGATCCAACCTTCGGGTGTAGGAGTTGTGATCGAAGCCACGTAAGAACTGAAAAGACCCAATTGTAAATTGAGAAATAATTTTTTTATTTTTATTTTTATTTTGTAAAGGCACATGTGTATGGTCATGAGGGGAGTTCAAAAGACGTCAAGCAAGACGACGACCAGTTGCATGCTGGGCGTGTTTCGTGAAGACCCCAAAACGCGAGAAGAGTTTTTGACTCTTATACGAAATCGATAAAAAGAAGAAACTGAAACCCATAAAAATGTTTACAGAAACGTTGCGTTTTTTTTATGTGGTTGATGTGACAATTCTTAAAGATAGGATTGTTTTTAGTTTTAATTTAGAAAAATTCCTAATCTCAATATTAAACAGTAGTTGGAAAAAGATATTTATTTTATTAACTTAGTGACAAAATATATTTTTTTATTATTGATATTTTATTTTCTTTAATAACTATTCTTATTACTGAATTTTTTTTTATGTGTTTAAAGTACCAGGTTTAATTGTGTTCACCTAGTTCCTACATTTAACACATTAACAAGGCAATTACAGTATTTTACTATTTTTTATTTGACTTAAAGTTATTACTTAATTTTATAATTTCTTTTAATTTATGTCAGTTATAACAGTGAGAGTTGAATATCAGCATGTATACTACAAATGTGGACCAATTAAATATTTAATTAAGAGGTAAGCTTATTTTTATTGAATGTGAATTATGGGACCAACTTAATAAATGTATTAATGACCAAGATTTTGAGGGACCAATTTAATAAACGTTGTTTACTGATTTTATGGGGCCAATTCTTTTAAATTACGAGGCATGACAAAAATTTTGTGGGACCAATTTATTACAATTATTTTTGTCAGTTGCTAAAAATCTGGGGACCAATGAAGTGTTGTGATCTGTAAGTTGTTTTGTGGCAATTCTAAAAATTACTGTTACTCGTTGTTTTTGTTGCGGAAAAGTGTTTGTAATATTATAAAAAAATTTTGTGCAAATTTTGTGAACGTATAGTGAGATGTTAATGTAAGTAAAGTCTATTACAGTTTGATGAAATGTTTATGTTAGGAATATTATTGTTAGTAACAATAAATTTTTTGTTTGAGCATTCATCTTTATTGTTGTAATTTTAACATTAAAATACAACATTTGGATCGGCTCATTTAACACTTGAATTTTCCGCGAAATTTCCCTCTGCGGGTCTCTTGTCTGATTCATTCATTCAACAGGTCTCGACTGCAGCGCCACGTGACATCAGCTGTTATTGACTCTCAAGGTGACTTCATATACTAAATATAAAACATAACATCATGAATTATAGCAGGGACTTTCCCGTTTCAGATTTAAGGTATTTAAGCATTGAACGACTCGTCCTTATCGACATTTAACTGGGCAGCGATAGACGTAATAACGAAATTTAACGTCTCGACTTCGACTCGTGAACCAAAATCCTGAGTTACAGTCATGAGCACACAAAGACGACAGTTTCGCACCGAACACGGAATGGAAAACGAAGATGGCAGCGCAAATAGAGTTGCTAAAACAGCTGAAGAATTAGCAGCTGACTCTATGGCAGCTAATATGGATGAAATTGTTTATTACGACCCAGAAGTAAGCGAAGAAACTTTGGAGGAATGGTTGGAAGCATTCAAACCATCGAAAATTTTACGGTAAAAAAATAATTTGTCTTAAATAGTCAATACAATTACTTATAAATTTTTTTTTATATATATATAGAGAGGATGGTGTCGGTTGGATTGTGGTCATGGGCAAAACGGAAGCCTGCGAAGACCCACGGGACCTGATTGGACTGCAAAAAGAGTGGAAAGATTTAGTGGATTCTAAAGCTCCCGTCACCTACGATAGAATTAAGAAACTCGCACTCGGTTATAACATAACCACTGGAAAATGGCTGTTTCACGTGCCTTCTGGATCGAAAGTTGATTTTTTGTGGCGTATAATTGCAAACAGCATTGTCAAAAGTAATCTCGATGGTTTCTCGTTTTCGGCTAAAGTGAGTCCTTTCAATCCTGAAGAGCCAAACCATGTCATCTGTGTTTATAATCACAATTACACAAACGAGGAAGAGGTGTTTCTTCTCGAAAAAGCGATTAGAATGGCTGGCGTAAAGCGTACGCTTCATTATAAGCCCGATGTATTCACTTACTGTGGAATTTATCGCCGAAACCAATGGGGGTTGAGACCAACAATTTATAAAAGCGAATATAATTTGAAGGATAAAAAATCTGAAATTCGATCGCACGATGACAAGCTTGTTTGCACAAATGATTTAAATTGCGAAAATTAAAATTTAAAAAAGAAAAAATAAACAAACATTCATTTACTGTAATTTTTACTGAAAGTTTGTACAGTTAAAATTAATTTTCATTAATGAAATGAATATTTTGTTGTACTACAATAAAATAAATTTTCTTTTTTGTCATTGTGATTATTTGTTTTCGTGCTATTTATTTATCGTTTGTTTAAATTTATTTATTTATTTATTTGAGTTGTGGTATTTGGCTGCAAAAAAAAAAAAGTAAGTAAATAATAAATAAATACAAAATTGGCTCTCTAGAGGAGCTCGATAATTTTTAAGTCTGGAAAGAGATTTTGATGTACGAATTTTACACGTTATTTCTTATTTTTAATTACTATTACTTCTTTTTAATTTCTATAATCTTCTCTTCATTTATGTGTGGATATTTGCAGCAGACGCAAGCAGCGCAAGCACTGTAGCTCACATTATTCTAAAGCCATATCTTCGTGTGACTGATGACTGTTGCCGTCGAAATAGGGATGAGGAATCTTGGTGAGAAATAAACCGAGGCGTAAGATGAGTGATGTCCAAAACAGCTCCGAATTCAATGCAGTCAAATCCACAGGCTACAGACATGAGAATAAAAATTGTACAACTATTTTAATTATTTTTTTGAGCTATTTAACATTAAAAACGTTACTTTTGATTTACCTTGGCATTTTTTTTTTTTTTTTGAAATTTTAGGATAAATAATTTTAATTCTTGATTAAAATACATTTAGGTAGTTTCTAGTATCATGAAAAAAAAAGTTTTCCCGCTAAAATGTTTGCTGCAAAAAATGAAAAAACATTCTATGAAAGTGAAAACAATATGAAACGTTTACCATTTGATATATACGTACCATTTTCCTGAAAAAAATTAAAAAAATCGGAAATAATTTTGAAAAAATTGTAAACAATTTTGAAAATAATGTAAAAAAAATTTTAAAAAATTTTGAAAAATTTGTTGTTCAAATCTACTAATCTATCAGAGCTAGACCTATGCATGCAATATCTTTTAAACTCCTTGCACCAAGAACTAGCCTTTTCACTTGAAACAAAAGTGATTAGAGAAAGTTGAAAAATTGGCTCTCAGATGTTCAAATGGTAAGACTATTCACTTACCATTTGCTCACTTTTTTATTTTTTGCTCACATTTACTAACCTATCAGAGCTAGACCTATGCATGCGATATCTTTTAAACTCCTTGCACCAAGAACTAGCCTTTCCACTTAAAATAGAAGTGATTTGAGAAAGTTGAAAAATTGGGCTGAGAAGTGACGATATGGTAAGACTATATACACTTACCATTTGTTCACTTTTTCATTTTTTGCTCACATCTACTAATCTGTCAGAGCTGGACCTATGCATGTGATATCTTTTAAACTCTTTGCACCAAGGAGTAGCCTTTCTACTTAAAACAGAAGTGATTTGAGAAAGTTGAAAAATTGGCTCTCAGATGTTCAAATGGTAAGACTATACACTTACCATTACTAGGCACAATAGACAATTGTCTATTGCGCTTACTAATTAAAAAAAAAAGTTTTAACTTTTAAACTTTGTAAGTTCTAAACTAGCCAGATACAAACTTTATAACCTGTGAGTTAGCACTAATCAGTAAGTGTCTCTAGTGCTGGAGACGTAGCGTTCCCGCCTCGCTCGCAAACGCTCGAGCCCGGTGCGGGTTCGATTCCCTTTGTGGTCGAGAAATATTTGAAAAGTTTTTTCAAATTTAAATTTTCCGCCGCGAGGAGCAGGAACCACTAGCTGGTACTTTTACTCGATTACTTGTGTTGTTACTTTGTTTTTGTAATTTAATTAGCTACGTAATTTCTTGAAACTTTATAAGTTACAAGATAGAACTAATTAGTAGAAGTCTCCAGTGGTCGAGACGTTAGCGTCTTCGCCTCGCGCGCAAGCGCGCCAGCCTGGTGTGGGTTCGATATCGTTCGTGGTCGTGGAATTTGAAAAAGTTTTTTCTGATTCAAATTTCGCGCTGCGTTGGAGGTGAGGGGTCACCATTTCGTGAGGTTCATGCTCAGAAGTCGTAAACCGGAAGTTTCGACTGCGCATGTGGAGGGACTTAGTATAAAAAAAAAAAAAATACTTTATACTAAGTCCCTCCACA
>JAQFZP010001455.1:0-19291 GCA_034695745.1 Geophilus truncorum | reverse complement strand
TACATGGATTTGGAAGAAGTGAGAAGTTGGACGGTTATGACCGTCACATGATTTTATTACTATTTTTAAATGTAACGTTTTTTTTTTATAGGCTGGAGGATCCACTGGTCTCCTGATGGATTTAGCAGCTAATGAAAAATCTGTTCATTCCGACTTCTATAACGGTAATGTTTAGAAATCAACAAAAGTTACAAAATTCCTAAAAATCTTATTTCATTCTAGACTTTGAAGACCTGTTTGATGATGAAGACTTGCAATGATATTCGTGTATTGATGATGTAAATTATTAAAAAAAAGACTGTGCCAGGATGGAAAACGGATAATGCAACTTTTATTTCATTCCAAATAATCCAAGAGACAATAGAAAAAGTTAAGAATTTAAATCAGTATACTGCACGATATAAGCAAGTGTCAATGTGACACTTGGGGTTTATTTGTTCCAGTTCACATTAAAATAGAAGAAAGAAAAAAAAAAACAGCAAAATTAAATTCATACGCACTAATACTTTTACGATTACCAAATTAAAAAATATAATATGTATATATTCGAAGTTGTCATCAGTTCTGCCATACAAAAAAAAAAAAAGAAAACTACTTTCTACATGTTTGTAGTTTATCAGAGAGAAAAGTCAGGTCCCTCGTTTAAAATTTAGTCTTCAAACTGTCATCTCAAAGCAGTTCAGACGTTTATATAGCACTTTCAGCATCAGTCATGTTATCGACAGTGAATTTCGGGATATTTTCGTCAGATATTGGCTTTTGACGTTTTTTTTTTTGCCACCAATGAATAACCGGGATAATAAAAAGCATGAGTCCGCTGGCAGCTATCATTGCACCGGCCAAATAAAACCCAGGATCGTAAGATTCCAAACAGTCGTATAAAGATCCTAAAACAAATTTTAAAGAAAATTAAAAATACTGAAAAAAATCCCAAAAAGCAAAAATATTCCTCGTTACCTGTTATTGGAGGTCCGACAACCGATGCAACTCCTTGAAAAAGTAGCAACAAGCCGAAGGCATTGGTAAGTTTCTCCAAACCAAGCAGATCTACAAGGATGACGGATGTCAACCCAACATAAGCACCTGCAAAAAGGTGGTTTTATTTATTAATGATGTTATTATTATTATTATTGAGTTTGTCAGTACCAGCAGTAGCTCCAAACACGGCAGCATAAACGGCCATCGAGTAGTAACTGAGGCATAAGGCACTGAACATTGTGCTCAGGCCGCAAACGGTCAATGCACCGTTATAAAGCCAAAGTCGATTGAGCCAAGGTTTGTCCGAGATGTATCCAAGAACAACGCGACTCACGGTGTTTGCTATCCCAATTATGGCAATGAGAAAACTGCTGTCATCTGAACTAACACCAAGCAGTTGGGCACGATCCTGAGTAAATCAATAAATGAAATTAATACAAATTATTAAATCATTGGTCGCAATACAAATTGGTTGATACTTACCTTTATGTAAATGTAAGGCACGTTAAAGCCAATACTTGTGCAAAAATTAGAAATTGCGAACAAGACGAAAATTGGATCCTTGAACAAGGATAAATCCATCATTTCAGCCCACGTGTCGCGAGTCTCTTTTGAACAATTGCAGCAATTCGCTATAAATGAATCTTTCATGGACGTATACCCCTTTGGAATGTGAGTGACACTCATCGAGTACATTTGCGGATTCGATCTAAAATAATCAAAGAGCACACAAATTTAAAATTTCTGTTTTTTTACAAATACAAATTAAAAATTATTAGAAACAAATTTACGAGAAAACTGGAAAATCAAGCGTGCTCGAGACCTGTTATCAAAAATTGTTATTTACAGTTAAAAAAGTTCAAAAAAAAAAAAAAAAAGCAATCGATTCTGCGTTATTACTACATCGCACACGTGTTAGTTGTAGTAGTTATTTAAGACCACACTGAAAACAATTCCCGCCCACCTCACAAAACTTATGTCATCTATGGGAAGAACCCCCGATTCAGCTGGATACACGGGCCATGACAACTGGCGGCTATAAACAAATAATTTCCAGTTATTTACTTAATATTCAGTTTTAATCACCACATCTTCCTCTCAATCGTAACCGCTCTGCAAACGACCGTCTGAAACGTAAAATTACTTCGTCACATTGCAATAAATACCTGTATTGCGGGAGGTTGAGCAGACTTCCACTGTAAAAGATATCTTTTCGGTACATAACACCGTTCGGAGGAATTTTCTCGTTTGGATCGTTCATGAGGGACTGATGGGAGCCGAGAGTTTCAGCTAAGTTGGGATGCTGCTGCTGATTAGTAAGGTTGTGGGCCGATAAACTCAACCGCAAACCGTCTGCCGTTTCGGTGGTGTGGCCATTCGACAAGCCCACTGGATGAAGCTGCGGAACACCCAACTCCGGTTTCTTTATAAAAAAAAAATTAAAAAAAAAAATTAGATTTTAGCGAAAAATGCAGTCTCTGGTAAGTCTCACCATCTTAGGCGCAACCCCGTTCATTAAGGCTTCTTTCTCGGCAATGTTTTGGGCTTGTAGCATTGGTTTGGGCTTTTTAGCCGCTTGGACTGGCCGAAAGAGCGCCCCGAATACTGCACAGTTGAGTACAAGGCCCGCTATGAACAACATCGCACTATGCCATGAATAATTTTGCAATAGGACTTTGGTGGTGAGAGGTGCTAACACGAAAGTCCCTACACCTGATCCGCATACTGCAATTCCCGTTGCGAAGGCGCGGTATTTCTCGAAGTAACAGGTAACGGAAACGATGGCAGGTAAATACATAAGTCCAAATCCTAAACCTGTAAATGCAGTAAAAGAAGTACTGTATGATATAAAATAAGTAAATTTGGCATTTTTACGCACCTGCACACACTCCTATACATAAGTACTGTGTGGCGAGGTTCTCGGCAAACACGCTGGACATAAGTCCTACACTAGCTAGGATGGCACCAGCAATCGTCACTGCTCGACATCCGTACTTATTCGTAAGTGCACTTGCTAATGGTCCTGAAGAAATTTGTTTTTCGTGTCATATTTACACTTTACCCCCACAATGTTCCTCCATCTCTACCTGCTCCCAATGTAAGGCCAACCAGAATGGAGGCAATCCACGACGTCGCTCCTTTGCCGGCTCCGTAATATTGAGTTAACTCGACGAAAAAAATTCCAAACGTGTACGTTACTCCGTCCGCAATAACGTGAATCATGAATGATCCGAACACAACTATCCAACCCCAGCCGCCGTCCGGCGGGGTCGGCAAGCCGCCACTCTCATCGCTCGTTGCTGTGTCCGTCCTTCGACGCCGTACCGTTTGTCCCGCAGTCATGATAATTTTTTTTTTTTTTTTTTTTTTTTTTAGTTAAAAAAAATCAAAAACAAAAACAAAAAACTTTCTTGGAACAAACGGTGCAATTAAAAAATTAAAAAATTCAACCTGAGTTATTCCCTATGGCTTAAAACAAAGTTCCGCTCTTGCATTAAATTCGCAGACATTGGTTAAAAAATAGAAACCAATGTTAGAAATTTACAAAAAATTGTGCACCGCTAGTAACCGGTGCAATTGAGTCTTTCCAGTCCAAAAAATTTCTTTATCGAGTTTTTCGTTTCTGATCCTTGACGGCCTGTTAACGGCCGTTAATCTCCAAACGTAATTTCCTATAGTGTGTTTTGGCGATATTAACCGAAGACAAACTACTATGCTCTCCTGGCACAGTGACGAAGCCCTAAGATAAGGACAAAAGAAAAAAAAAATCATTTTAATATTTTATCAAGGTAAACAATTGAATTTCAATGTTAAAAAATACATTTCTAGATAAGAATAACTTTATAAGAGATGGTTCGTATCAATTTAGTCACATGCAACAGCTGATAAATAAATAAATGTATGAAATGTCATTGCGAAAGAGTGAACCAGATTAGCTGGTCCTGTGGCAAGTTATTACACAAGAAATAGAGAGTGAAAAATATAAATGAGCTTTCTTTTAAAAAGGAGTTAAATTACAACATTTGTTTTTATTTTGGGATTAGTTTTATTAAATTTAACGACAACGAGCAATGAACCCTTTTTACTTTTTTAAAAAATATATAAAAATTATATTGGACTGCATTCTAACGATAAATGAATCAAAAATTATAATTAGAAACGAAAAAAAATTTGAATGAACGGGAAGTGATATACATATTTTCTCCAATGATAAAGAAAAGAAAAGAAAGAAAGAAAAAGAAAAAAAAATAATTTGTTTTTGTGATCAGTTAAGTGAAAAGAGTCACGAAAACGAGTTAATTCTTCCTTATTCTGTTTACCCCTATAAAAATCAATGAAATAGCCCAGGTAATGTTTTTAGGAGCCTTGAAAACACGAAAAAAAATACCAGTTTATTTACACCTGGGAACAATGGATGATGGAAAATTTCGCATGATTCATAACGAGATTTTTTTTTCGTGGAAACAATGCCTTTCTGCCGAATTCAAATTCAAGAACCCAGTGAATAAATGAATCACATTCCTAGGTTTAAACACCTGATAAATCATTCATTTGTCATATGACAGGTGTTTCGTCTTAGCAAGGGTAGACCTTGCACTAGAAATAAAAAATTTCCATTGTTCATTTTTTTTTGCCTTGTCCTTTCCTTTCCTTTCCTTTCCTTTTTTTTTTTTTTTTTTTTTTTAAATAACCATGAACGATTTTCAGTTCAAACAATCATCGATTTTCTCTTAATTTCTCTTTTACATACTTCCTTTACATCTGAGAAATAAGGATTATTTACATAGATAACAATTCTAATCAAATATTTGCCCGTATTAAATAAACTTTTTCAAATATATTTTTTCTACTTTAATTCAATTTTAATGCTCTCTCCACAGGTGGCTTTCCATTTGTACACGTGTTCACACCGAAATTTAAGAGTCCAATACTACTGGCGTAATTATTTTTTATGAGCAGCTACTTGTATTAACTAACGCTAAAAATAAAGATATAAAACAAAATTAGAGTGAATGTCGTCAATTTCATAACTTGAACTCCAAACCGGTTTATCAGTCAGAGGTAAACTGATTCCCCTTTTCAGTCAACGACACAGCTCAAATCTCAAGATTAAGATTGCAGTACTGGTATTTAAAAATACATGCCACGTTCTGAACGTGGCCAGGAATGCGAACATGTGGAATAACTGACGGAGCTAAAATAATGCCAACTTTAACGAAAAATAATAAAATTTCAAAAAATAGCCTCTCGACGATTTAAAACTTCTTTTTTGGGATTATAAGGTCAATAACCAGATAAACAGATGATGTAATAGAATTAGCGATAATGAAAACCCAAAAAAAGGTAAAATAAAAAAAATAAAAAAAATTCAACACGTGGCAAATCCAGAAATAAATTAATCCGAAGCCCTGGTCTGTAACTCACCTCAGCTCACCAATGGGATCGAGAATCGCCGTACGAGCACGAGTGAGATCTGTACATACTAAAGGCAGAATGAGTAATAATCGCGATAACATTACTGCATTCGGTCAGTTGCAAAGCGACGTGTAGTGATCGTTTCGGGTATTAAAAACTTAAATTTTAATTACACTGCTGGATGTACGGTAAATCCGTTTTGATTGTTTACACATGACTGTTAATCTGGATCTCACGCTTTGTGCTTGTGACGGCGGCGGAGGACAATGACATCAAAGTTAAATTGATCGTAATTCAAATGCACTGACGGTGGATTATAAAAACACTAAATAAATAAATTGTCGACATAAAATGCATAAAATGCACGTGGACAAATTGTTGATACGCATGTAGGATGTCCGTTTGGGCCTGATAAAAATAAACCCCCGTGCTCTACGGCACAAACAAACATTTAGTCAAATTCCTTTTGCCAGCCAGACTGAATTGCGACGATTTTAAAGGCGAGTCATCAGCATTAGCTTTAAAAATAATTTCAATTTTTAATCGTTATAAATATAGTAACCTCCTTTTCTTTCAATCTCCTTTCCTTTCTCATCATCTGCTCTTCAACTCATCTCTTTACATGAAACGAAAAAAAAATAATAAATAAAATCAAAATTAAAATCAAAATCAAATCAAATTTAATTTAATTTAATTTTTTCTAATAAAAAAAGGGATAATAATTCACTAAATAATGGCTGAACAACGTGGGATGAGAATGTGTAACATTAAATGTGAGGTAAGGAGAGGGCAAAGAAAAGCTTCTCCCGAGATACGAGTACCTATCATGGCTACCATGAACTAGTAAATTGCCTAGCAACGGAGACGCGTCGAGAAATATACTTACATGCGAGGGAGAAGCCACTCGCTGGCCATTAAAAGAGTGTTCGATCGTGTGTTAGGCAGTTGCAGAGGCCGGTAGCCGCAATTCTGCTCAAAAACAGGTATTAGAAGACTGGATTTGTGTTTTGACGGATCGCAGCTGACTGAAGTTCACATCGGAGCACCAGAGCACGAACAGCGCACGCGCATTATTCTGGTCTCGTGGTTGGCGAGATATGAACGAATGAAGGTGTTAGCAAAATTCGTCTGCTTTGCTGTGATACATGGCAGTCTACCTTGTTTTTCGTAAGGTGCCAACATTATGTGCTAATTTTGGGAAAATTTACGCTCCAAGCATTTTATTACCATTGTTTTTTGTTTTTGTCTTATTTTACTAAGAAATCTCGAGGGCGAGGGCGTTAAATGTCATCTTGTTGACTCATTGTCAGTTTAGATCGTATCGTTGAATAACAACAAAATATGGTATTTTTACATCCTGTGTATTTCCTAATCGCGCTTCCCAGCAAGGGGACTAAGAACCTATTACTACACTTGGCACAGCTCTGGATTCAACCAGAATAGTTATTTTTGGCATTCTGATTACATAATCGACACATCTACTAAACATTTATCAAATTCAATCATAACTGTATCTTTTATTATCACTTTATTACAAAATATCGATTTTGTTACTTAACCCACACTATCTTTTGTCTTTAACTCTGGTTCCTCTAATCCTTTCACTCGTTGAAAAAACACGCCTGTGTTTGCTCCTAGACATATGTCATCAACTCGTGTATCCCGCTTCAGAGCAATAAAATTACACTTCGCATCCGACCAACTGCGCTTTCCCTTGCCAACTCCTAACCTAGATAGCAACGTATCCGAAAGCACGGGCACTATTGGCTGAAGTAAAATACCGCACACTCTCATTGTTTCCAAGGCAACACCAACAATAGTTGAAAGTCTATTCTCGTCGCTTTTAAACTCCCACGGTTTTTGGGTTTGAAGAAAAACATTTACTTGACGTAAAACCACCATTATATCTTCAATTCCGCGGTAAAAATTAAAATTTCTATAGCTGCTTGCAACACTGTCAACCAAATTATCAACAGAGTCGACTAAATTTCGGCCTTCTGCCGAACAATACTGCTGAAATAAGTCGGAACACACGGGCCGAAAAGTCTGGTTGGAATTCAACGTGGATGACGTACATCTGTTGAGTAAATTGCCAAGAGTATTGGCCAACTCTGCGTTAAGATAGTTTTCTACCTTCGAGTCACTGTAATCTTTAAAATAAATTGTTTAAAAAAAAATTAAGTTTGTGATTTTAAAATATACTTACTTCCGTCAGAATGTGGTACGCCTTCCCGAAGTAAATAATAACGTAAACCCTCCGCCGTGTACGTGTTGATTCGCGATACCGGATCGACGGCATTTCCCTTGCTTTTAGACATCTTAATCGAAAATCATTCATCACTTCACTGCTTACCATAATTTTTTTTTATAATTATACCTTTTCGTGATTGACTAGCCAATGTGAATGAACCAGTAGATGTCGGGGTGGATCAAGCCCAGCCGCCATTAAAAATGCCGGCCAATAAACACCGTGAAATCTAGATATAAATATTTTTTTTTTTTATTATTAATTTCACATACAAATATTTAGGAACTTTTAGTTTACTTGAGAATTTCCTTTCCGATCACATGGTAATCGGGAGGCCAGTGGTGGAGTTTGGAATCGGGGTAACCTCTAACTGTGAGATAATTTATCAACGCATCTAACCAAACGTAGATCTGAAAGCAAATAAAAACACACGTTATTTCAAACACAAACAACATCAGAAACTGTTTTCATTATGTTAACCGTTTGCGATTCGTCATCCGGCACAGGAACTCCCCACGGTAAACGGCTACGATTTCGAGAAATCGAGATGTCCGGCAAATTCTCCTGAATATCGTTGATTAAAATACTTTGGAACATTTTAGGTTTGACCACGTTCTCTTGATTGTAAACACAAACAAATCCGATATAGATTAATCCTTATCTCAACTATCGCAAACTATTTTTGGGTTACCATCTTTGAGCCAGTGGAGTAAATCACTCTTAAACTGTGAAAGCCTAAACATATAGTTGTTTTCGCTTCTCCATTCAACTTCCTGACCTGATAAAGTTGATATCTGAAAAACAAATAAAAGTTTCTCGTGTTTAAGCAGTGCAGGACAACAATCTAATAATTTTTACTTTCGTTGTTTTGCCCGTCACATCATCTCTGACATCCTTTAAATGAGAACTAGTTAAAAACATCTCGTCCGATGTACAGTACCAGCCTTCGTAAACGTCGGAATAAACATAACCTCGATCACGAATTTCTTTCTACAAAAATTTATAATCGTTACAAAAATATGTCTGTCTGTGAGTGATATTAATGCTATTTGATAGAATCATACATAAAAATGCTGCACTGATTTTTTATGATTCACGCTTGTTGTTCTTATAAATGTGTTGTAATCGATGCTCATTTTCTGGAAAACATCCTGTAATAAATAACTTTTTAGTGATGCATAATAAATTTTCTTTACATTGAAAATTGAACCTTAAACTGTTGTGAAATTTTATCACAGAAATGTTGCGGTTGCATACCGATTTTGGTTGCAGCTTGTAAAACCTAGACAGATAAAATAAAATAAATAAGTGACTAATTTGTAACTGTCAGTTCGGTAATTTAATTTCGCTACTTTCATGCCATGTTCATCAGTTCCAGTAGATAGAAAATTGGAGGTTATTCCAAGTAATCTTTGAAACCGGTTTTGAGCATCTGCTAGTAATGCTGTGTAAATATGACCGATGTGGGGAACTAGAAACAATAAACGCAATGAGATAATCAAATTGCATTCTGTAAAGTGCATCGACTGCCACCTGAATTCACATAAAATATGGGCGTTGTAATAAAAAACTCTTTGTCATTTCGTTTGTCTGAACAAAAGCACTGCGATCTAGCAAGTGGATTAATTTTAACTCGCCCTAGATACTTCATATTGAGCCACATCATTAATTCCAAGCCGTCTGCTAACACTTGAAAATAAACATGGCCGTACGTTCGCCTTTACCTCAGCTCAAACTAACGCAGACAGAACTGCCATCTATTGACAATTTGCACAATTTGAATACGACCTTGATGGTGGTGTCTTCATTTTTTTTTAATTTCAAAAGTGGAATTGAATGGATTGAATGCTCAGAAATGATAAACATCACATTTTTTTTCATTTTTTTTTAATTAATGCTTTCTCTCTCTCCAAAACACTAACTCATTAATTTTATCGCTAATCCCAAAGAGATAAAAGTAAAAGGGGATTAGCGTTTCAGTAATGACAACAAATAGACCTTGATGACAACAAATCAACATCAGAATCGATTATCCGCAATAAAGTGCAACTTAATCCAACTCCTATTGCTAGCAACTTCTCATTTTATCTCATTAAGAACCTTAATAAATAATTTCCTCACTCACTGTACAAGTAATATTTCTCTCATGAAAACAACATCAACATTGCATGAAGCAAGGTAAAATGAAAAAAAAACAAAGTAAAATGAAATAAACCACGTTTTGTTACCACTATAAAAAAATAAATAATTCGACGAGAATACTTATTTGATCTCGTTTCAAGATCGTGTACGTGCTCTTCACTGTTATCAGAACATTAAACTTAAGCGTTAATTCGACCAAAAGTGATATACCCTCTTCACTAAAGACATTCTTCCTCTTCGCAAGAGAGAGCGAGGGGAAAAGGAAAAAAAAATTGTGTCTTATTGCGAAATTAGCTTAGCTACAATTCTCCAAATAAATGATGTCTACTGCTTATATTAGAGAATTATCCACCCTACTGACGTTTAATCACCTCAACCTGGAAACTGGAAGTTACCATTATTTTTAGGGTCATTTCTCCCGTAAATGATACGTAAAATTTTGCCACGGGGCACATTTTAAAACCATAACTATTTCTATGTAGATAGGATTACAGGTGAGGATTAATGACAGTGCTGTATTTAGTTATCCATGCTATTGTGAAAAATGATTACAATTTATTAATAGCATTTTTCTATGCCAAGGGATTCAGTTTCCCATTTGATATGATACGCAGCAATTTCCTTCATTATTCATCATGAAACTATTACTCAAACATTTATCCACAATAAATCACGTTAAGATCGTTGAGCAAAAAGAGTATTGATAAAATAAATCTATTTCTTGCTGACCCTGTGCTAAACCTATATAACTTCCTATATAATAGTGGTGTTAAAGTGCTTTAAAAAAAAACTCCCATTTATGGCAGCTGTGCATGTCCAAGAATTGCAAAGAATTGTTACCAAACCCCTTAGCCTTCGTCTCCTCAAATCTATCAGAGTAAATTGTGCAAAAAATGAGAAATAACAAGTTTAATAAAGTTGAAAAAAAAATCTTTTTATTTTAATTAAAAGCCTAAGTTTGTTTACCCCATAAAACTCGAAGGTGGAAAAAACTGTCGCTAAATGTGTAAATAAAGCATGAAAAGTTTAAAGTACTAGTCATACCAGACGAACTAGTTTCTTAAACGCTGAAAAATATTTCATTGCTTATTCATCCGACATCAGAGCCCCGTTATTAGGTATAAAAGCAGAGATAAAAAAGGTTTAATATATGACAACTGCACGAACATTCCATGTACTAATCTTCTTTTATTATTCCCCCGCTCCTCAAAATGCTGAACTCAATCTGCCTGTTTTACCACTTTTACCTCCCTCGACGCGTCCAAAATCAAATTTTAAAAAACCGTGGTTTTTTCGCATTCTCTGCTTCTCTTCTCGTAGCACACTCTATACTCAATTTCTGCTTGTATGTCTTAAGAAACTCGTAAAACACCGGGTGTTCCACCCACCTCGCCACCGCCTGCCATTTTGCACGCCCTAACCCCACATGGTCCATAAAGTTGTTGCTCCAAAATTGGACGCTGTGCTGCGTTTCTACCTGATTAGAATAAGAAAAGGTCGCTTGACATTGTAGTACAAAACAACTTTACATGCCCGGAAATCCAGAACCGGCAATGGTTAAGTGATGGAGAAAGGGCGTTAGTGGTGGCTACAAACTATACACTTTCACGTAGCTATGGCAACCGGGGAACGCCAACAGTCTTGTTTCCTGCTCGAGTGAGTTTGTGGGTAGTGAAGTTTCTCTTAGATGTCATAAAATTGGTTATTTGGTCAAATTGTCACAAAAGGTTAAAAGGTATTCGCTTGCTTCTTCGTATGGAATAAAAATAGTTGTATTAAGTGTTGAGGGCCAAAATGAGCGCGGTACCGTAATCATTAGAAAAAGAGTATAAAAAGGCACTTGGCTCAAAAATGTTAAGAATGTCAATAATCAAGCTATTACAGATTCCTTCATTTTAATCGAAAACTTCATAGGGTAATTTTCTTAAATAAGAGAAAAAATAATAAAATGGAAACTAAATTTGCATTCTAGTAGTGATGAAGTTGCAATTAAAAATAAAGTCAATCAGCTCGAGGGGAAACCGGATACAAACAAACTAGTTGGTGAGAAACAAGTGTGAGAAAACGCATGATTGATGATAGATAGAGGTAAAAGAAAGAGTCGATTCAGTCAATATAATAAAAGCATTCAAATTGAATTTTCGTCTCTACTTCTTATTACTTCTTTTGACGTAGCTCAACAAAAAAAATTACACTCAGCATTTTTTCTTATTTAAAATCTCTGAATGAATGCCAAAAAGTACTAAAAGAAATCAACCTACATAAATTTATGAAAATTTGCTTATTTAGACAAATTCTAAAAAAAAAAAAAAAAAAAAAATCAATTTCTCTTAAAACATAAAAATTAGGATATAAAAAAACCAACAAGGAAAAAGCCACAACAACAGAAGGAAAACCCGAAAGCAAGTGTATTTAATTTAAAAATCAATCGGCAAGAAGTCAATGTCAATAAAAAAGAGAAAGATTACCCTATAAATGTCCAAGTAACATAGGAAACCTTTTACGATAAACAGAAATCTCACAAAGAAAAAATTACGTGATAATGAGCGCTAAAATATATAACATAAACACCCATGTAATAAATGCCTGTAGACGAAACAACAACGACAAAGCAAACAGCACACTTTTGCCAACTCCCTTGATTCCAAAATACCCGTTTTCTGGACGTAAATGACACTTGGTAGTAAAACGAATGAAATGCTCTAACATTTGCTAGAGTTTAATCAACACAGTGGTGCCAAGAGTTTCCTTATTTACCATTAGGTTTAATTGTACAATGTACACGCCTCAAACATTTGGTCAAAGCTAAAGCAGAGGACCAGTTGCAATCTACGTCACACCCACAACAAACCAAACCAAACCAAACCATACCATCCGTCGTCTGCTCGCACATGCGCGCTTTGACCATAAGAAACTCGATTGAATGTCAACCCCTCCTCACTGAACTCGCAGGCAGCACGGCGTTGCCTCCATGTTCTCATGTTGCTGCATTTTTTTCTTTTTTCTCATTCATGTGCCTAGTTTTTATTTTCTCTCGACCAAAGACTGGGAGTTGTGCGAGGAAAATGATGTATTCATGTACGGAGGCGATTACTTCGTTGCGCAAAACACGTGCAAAAAAAAGATGATGACAGCAGATGATGACCCCGAAAAGTGTCGACATTGTAACCTCGTCGTTCATTACAGTGCTTGTTTGACGCCGAACGGGTCGTTCAGTGAAAACTGGTGCGAGAAGGTATTCATTAGATGTCAATCACTTCGATGCAGCATCCACGATTACGACGCTCTGAACCGGGTCGCGAATCAATGCGAAAATCGTGCGCCCATAACATCTTGTAATCATCGCTTTCAGTCTCGAATGAACATGATGAATCAGTGCGAAGTGTTGCTGACTCCTATGGGACCCTCATCCTCGAATTCTTATGATTCTTGCATTCCGATGACGTCATTGCGAGGACGGGTAAAAAATAGTGACCGATACCCATTGCACAGTATTCCTCTAGATTTTATAGAAAACGCGTCGTACCTCGACTTGTCAGACGAGAGTGGCTATTACTTTCAAATTCACGGCTCCTTCGAAAACTTCCCTGGCAGCCCCTGGAAAGACACGGCGCAAGCTTTCGTTGATAACTGCGTGATGGATTTGCTCGCTTACACGCGTTTTATTTTACTCTATTTTCCGGCCGCTGACATAGCCGTGGAAATTGGTCACTCGAATCTGAGCCGCACTTTTGACGCTGAACACACTTCCAACTCCAGCGTCCTGATCTGCACGCAAGAACCGACTCGGGATTATTTCCGACAAGTCCGCCACATCAGCATGTTCGTCGGAATCTCGATGTCTCTGCTCGGCCTTACGCTAACAGCTATCATTACCATTTTATTGGCTGAACACCGCACCGTACCTGGATTTAATCTTCTGAGTCTGATTGCTAGTTTATTCGTGGCATATTTCTGCGCGCCTATTGCTGTTTATCACCGGCAAGCCTGCCCCGTGTTGGGCGTAATTCACATTCTCACCATCCTCGCTTCCGTGTTCTGGATGAACGTTGTGGCATTTGACATTTGGCAATCTCTTAGCACGGTTCAACATCTGGACCAGTACCGCACGAGCGAGCACTGCATCCGGCTAATTCGCTATTCATTATATGCATGGGGAGTGCCGGCATGCCTGGTCATCTTGGGAGCTGTTTTGGATCGAGTGCCTGGTGTTCCAGACAAATTCCGTCCCTCTGTGGTAAACGGATGTTGGTTTTCGGCCAAGACCACGGTCGCTACATATCTTTTTTATCACGGACCGATCGGCCTCATTATGATCGCCAACACCATATTCTTTTTGCTCACGGCTAGAATTGTTTGTCAAGCTCAAAGGCAAAGACTGACAACCATGCGATTGGCTGATTCTCACAGGTGAGCAATTGCATGCAGATAAGAGTTTGAAATATCGTGCTGTCGCTTTCCTTTACGGGTTTAAGTATAAATGTGTTTAAAGACTTCCTGTGTTGACATTGTGTGATGTTTATGTAATAGTTGCATGAAATTTGTGTATTCAACGACTTTTAGAGGTCAAAACAGCAACAAATTGAGACTGAGGTTCGTCTTAAGCCACTTTAAACCCATAGTAATCCTTTTTCGTACAAGAATAGCTATAGTGCAACTTTAACTTATTCCTAAATTAATTTATCGGTATTAGATTAACATAGATTTCTATTGGCTTTCTATTAACATTAACTGCAATGCGAGTTGCAGTAATGTAAGCAATTGGGTAATAGTTTTCTTGAGAGTCAAATGACTTTTCATTTTGTTCTCTTGCTTGTTTTTTTGCCTGCTTTCCTTTTTTTCAGTAATCTACATGCACTTTCTGATTACTGTTAATTTTTTTCCCCTAACTGAAATTAAATTCTGAAAAAAGGTCTCAATTCTGCTTTAAACAAAATCTTGCCAACTATCTTAAAAGCTATAAGTTTAAAAGGTTTTCACAATTTGAAAAAAAAGATTACCGTAAGCTAAAAAAAGAAAAAAATGTGCAAGTTATTATGCTTTTGAAATTTATTTTGAAATTGATGCGCAATATAGTCTTATCTCCATTTTTCGCACCAGTTGATTCTATAGCTTCAATAATTCTAACAAGTAAAACAAAAAAAAAAAAAAAATGTGATTTATATTTCCGATAAAATAACAAGGCCCTTTTGCTTAAATTTAAAGTGTAATATAATAGCAGCAAATCGATATAGCTCTTTCAAGCAACGGTTAATGAAATTAATTATAAATAACGAGTATCATAGTGAAGAGCGTAATGTTACACAAATGTTGAAGTTCCCAGACCCATTTTTATCAATTATGTCATCCTCAAAGCAATAAAATGTAGGGTCAAAACGTTTGTGACGTGAACTGCGGGTTCATTTAATCTTGTTCGAGCATGCGTAGATTGCTTAATCCTAAAAATGAGCTTCATTTTTCAGATACCACTTTAGTCTGTACGTCAAACTATTCTTGGTGATGGGTCTCACGTGGGTAATGGAGTCCCTCACGGGAGTCATTCCGTCTAAACACTACGAACTAGTAAGCGACATTGTCAACACACTTCAAGGATTTTTCATTTTCTTCATATTCGGCTGCAAGATGCGAGTTTGGAGGAGAATCGAAAGATGCTGCGGACGAAGAAACGGACGTCTTACTATGGGAGCCACATTTGCGTCGTCTTACCCTTCTACCTCGACTTTCCGCTCTGAACGTGACCTCAGCATCAAACTGTCGAATAACGTAAGAAACAGTACAACAGTAACGCCTCTCACTCGCACTGATAGTACTGTGTGATTGACTTTGATGCATTCGGTCTGACGATATCGCTTTTTCACGTCAAATCGATGCATGGAAATGGTGTCGATTTCGGATATTGGTTTAGTTTAGGGACCAGACAAAATAGATCTTGAAAAAAAAAAAAAACAGAAAATAGGGGAAAATGTCTTTAGGTTATATTTAGAATGTGACGAGCTGACAGCTTACAAATTGCTTCGTTACAATCGCGATACTAGAAAGCCGAAAAGGATTTGTATATTTATTTAGGAATTATGTAAATATGTATCATAAAAATTATTTTTTGCTTTGTTGTTGACGTAGCACGAGACCTCAAGTACGTAAGAACCTAAGATGTAAATAAAAATGCAAGCATTGCAGTACAATAAGAAAAACCAAGAGATATTCATGTCCCAATCTGCAAAAGAAAATAAATATAAATAATTAAATTATATATATATATATATATAGTGCCAAAAAAAAAACGCTTGTAGTTTCGATGTAGTAAGTAGTAACGTTTTTGTTTCATTTGTTAACTTTAATGTCACAAGTTTGAGAAATGATTTGTTGCTTTACAAGTAATAAAAATTACAGCGGTCATAAAATTCAATGGCTTGAGAATTTTAAATTGTTTTATATATGAAAGTGTTTGGCAGGTTAATGTCGTTAATGACAAACCGAATGAATTAATCGCGGAATCTGATATTCGAATTGTGCAGCTGGTTTTGACTTTTTCATTAACTCGTATGACAAATTTCTGTTTACAGTGACTTTTGTTGTTCGCTGAATCAAATGGCAGGTACTTTAAAAAATACAAATATTTTTTTCTGGAAAAACTTTTTCAACAAACAACATGCGTTATGTCTTACAAAAAATGTGATAAAAAATAAAAACTTGGGTTTTTTTTTTTTATTTTTTATTAAAACAGCTTGGATGAAACATGGCACATGCGAAATTTTTCTTACTTTAGTATTGCTTCTATCTGTGAATTCTTGTGAGTACTTTTTTAAAGTTGAATTTTATCGTAGAATGTAATAGTAATAATATAATAATAGTAATAAATTTATAGGAAAAAAACAACTATTTTTTTCCGAAAATTAATTGTTGAAGTGTTTAATATAAGAGCAATTTATACATGTTTTTATGTAGTTCTAGATAAATGTACGCAAAATACGTAAATAAACAAGATACAATGTTCACTAATTGAAGTTAATTATTCTTTTATGATCGCTCATTATCTAATTACATCTAGATATTAAAAAATAAGTTAAAAAAAATTGTTTGCTCAAAAGAAAACTTCACATCGCTCAAATTAAAATTCAGTTTGCAATTCATTACCATGTCGAAGATTAATGCAGTGTGGATTATAAATTTACAGTGACAATTTGACGTTAATGAGTTTCCGTACCAACTTCCTGTCATTCGATCTTCCTCATGCTTTGCGGTTCTGATACATTTATATAATGAAATGATTTTATCCCAATGTAACCAACTAATTTGGGTGGAGTCACATGCATAATTGCTAATCCAAATGAATGCTTAATGAGGCAAATTGTAGTTTTGTTTAAAAAAAGTTTTTTTTTTTTTTTTTTAATTTTTTCTGCCATCTCCATTTACGATGGAGATTATAATTAAGTTATCACCCCAGTAACTGACAACAGTTGGTATGAAACCCTTTTTTTTTTAATGCACTTTGAAGTTTTAACGAGCAATAAAATGTGATAAGCAATTTTCTTTCTGCACGCATCAGAAACTGGCATATCAATTTGCACGTCAGTTTTAACGCATTGAAAGTTTTAAGTTAATTTATTGGTCTAAATTTTATTTTTTTATGCAATGAGTAAATTAATACTTGGAAAAGTAAAGATCAAGATACTATTGATACTAACATGATATGTTAATGGATTTCTGAGAACAACTTTTGTTTAAATTAAAGTAAATAATAAGTAAGTTCTTTGATTAAACTATAAACAAATCAATTAAAATTAGAAATAATATAAAAGCCGTTTCATGTTTGCAATTTAACGAGAATCTTCCTCTTGATTGAATTGAGTGCTATTTGTAAACTTCCTTTCCTTTATAACTTCGTCACTGCTCACATGATGGCACATATGCAGCTGAGAGCTGCAAGCCTCGGTGCGAGCAAAGCTGGTTCAACCTTGGACTTATTAGTCAACTAAAAGGCTAAACCCAAAAGCTTATCTCATCCCTTTCATTACTACTATAATATCAACCTCAAAGCACTTAAGAATGACTAATTTGTGGTGCGCAGCGATTGTGGCTAAACAAAACTGTATTAAGATTTAAGAGTAAAATGAGAATATTGCTTACCAGTACATTTTCAGATTATTCTATTCTACACTATGTAAAATAAAATAACACCTACACCAATTGAAGTTAAACAGAACCAAAACCTACTCACGTCTCATACATCACTTAGATTCAAATTTCAATTTTCAAAGGGATCAGGTAGTGTCATGCCTTATAGTCGTAACAAGAATTTTCAGGTGGCATGTCTCATGCACAAGCATGATTTCCCACTCATCATCTCCCTTTGAACTTTCATTGAAAGAATCATACCAATTTTATCAGTTCTTACAACCCAATAAAATAAACCCTACCTCATTTGACCGGCACGTGAATTTACAATTCAAGTTATAAATGCATTAAGGCAATTTCCATTTAATTTTTGTTGAACATTCTCTCTGAATTATACAATTTTAATTGCCTATTGATAATTACTACTATCAGATATTTCTAGTCAACGAAAAATTCAATTTTTCTTAAAAATTTAGTATCATTAAATAACAATAGGCGTCGCCACCTTATAAGCACGTATGCAACTTCTTCACTTCCTCACCTAGTAACCTTGACTATTTGATTTTTTAATATTTTTATTTTAAGAGTTTGAATGAAAACAAAATGAATACTTTTTCAAGAGACCATTAACATTTATTTAACCGCTCATTGAACATTAATAATTACATTTGGTAGCTCATACATGAATTAAAAATTAAAATCATAAAGTTTTTTATGAGTAAAACATTTTATCTAAATTAAAAAAAGAAGAATAAAAAAAAGCCTAATAAATAAATTCAAAATTGTTCGATCAATAAACTAGTTTAACAGGCCCGTTGTGCATTTCACTAACTTGCAATAAGTTATTTCTCTGATAAGGAAATCCAACCCCACAACCGCAAACAACTATGTTACTTTCAATCGAATTTCTGATTACATGCACGAACGCACACACTGAAAAATGTGTCGCATCATCTCTTCGGCGCCCATTTCAACGAATTAGATTTCTAGTCTGCAGGCAATTGAATTACATATTTCTGAAACCCGAACTCATGCTTGACTAAATAATTATTAAAGTAGTTTTATTAATAAATATCGAAAATAATGTAATCAATTTTAATGCCATTTGATATTTAAAAATTTACTTTGTTGTCAAGCAGTAAAAACTTGTGTTGAAATTTATTATTTAAATTTAAAATAAAAGTCAACGTTCACGGCGTAAATTAGCAAACATCGCATGTCATTAACATCATCTGCTAAAAATAGCTACACTGACGACTCTAACGCCACCTATAGTTACAAATTAAAACCATCTTAAATTGGAAGAGCAAAACTTGGAGCAAAACTTGACTGCAGATCGCACTGGCGTCGAAAATGTCGACCGTAGATGATGATGTAATCGCACGGCCATGA
>JAQFZP010001454.1:0-19299 GCA_034695745.1 Geophilus truncorum | reverse complement strand
CTTGACCTAAATCGCAAAAACAGATTAATTTTAATTGGTTCGTAAGTCGAACTCAAAATTAACTCTCTTTTACACAAAATTTTACTTTTTTACCTAAAATTATACGTTATTAGCTTAATTTTCTATCTATTTAATGTTTTATTTTAAAAAATATAAAAATTTATCGCCAGAGGACGCTAAAAACTGGAAGTTAAAAAGAGGTTCAATTTCTCAACACGAGAGGTCAGAAACGTCGCGACCTTGGCATTGACGCACTTCCTTCAATTCTTGTTTCACTTCACCCGCCAGAAGAAAATGGCGGTGAATAAACGCAAAATGTGGTCTCGCGTAAATGAAAAGAGCCAGCAAGATGCGGACGAAGAGCTTTTGGTGTTTGGTTATTCGTGCAAATTATTTAGGGATGACGAAAAGGCTCAGTATATTGAGCAGGGAAAACATTTAATCCCATGGATGGGTGATGATCGACTCATGATAGACAGGTCCGTGTTAGCGAATTGTGTGGATTCATGAAAAAAGGTTTTTGAGATTCGCATTTCCATTCTTGTATTAATCTTTTGCTTAGTTTTAACTCAACGCAGGTGTAAATTCCAGTCTAAAGGAAGAATTTTCCACGTCGGCTTTGGTAAGAAGCCAGTTTCAACGGGTAAAAAAAAATAAAAACAAACACAAATTGGACAGTGACGTCATTTAATAAGGCTTAATGTCAGCCATGTGATAATTTCGGATAAAAATCGTGTTTTTCATATAATTTATGTAAAATTTTACTGTTTGTCATGTTATAAGGAGAAAAAAAAAAAAAAGTGATTTTTTTAGAATTTTTGTATAAATTTTTAAAATCTTTGTACATATTTAAAATGAATTTTTCTGTTCAAATATTATATAAAGTTTCACTTTTTGATAAACGTTTGTTACGAGTTAAGTGTAACTTGATATTGTCTAATTTTGGTCTTTTGAAACTGCTTCAGGTATGATGGCCGTGGTTATTTGCACGATTTGGAACATTACGAAGCGAAGGCGACGAGTCAAGATATTCACGCGGGTTTATCAGAAGAAGAAATTAAAGTCGAAGCTGTGTGCGATGAAGAACGGTACTATTTTTTGTACAAAGACATTGCGGAGGAAGAAATGTATCACGGTAAGAAAGAAATTTTCACGGAAAATCAAAATATTAAATTTTTTTTTGAAATTTTAGAGGAAGAAATGAAACGACTGCGCATGGCATTAGCGGCCGACGGAGCCTACAATCAAGTCTGCTTTACGTATAACGAAGAAAGCAATACCAAAGACTCAACTGATTCAACCGAACCCCCAGAACCATCAGGTAAAAAATAAATTTAAAAAAATTATTCATATAAAGTATTTTTAAAAAAATTTTAATTATTATTATTTTTTTTTTAGATCTGAGTGAAGAGCAGCTATTTATACCGCCAACTGAGTTAGGTTTACCGGAAGGCATGGAAGTGGTAAATACTTTAAATAATTACTTAAAATTATAAACGGTTTAATTTTGTTTATTTTTTAATTTATTTCAGCCTCCGACGATCAAAATGAACCAAATAATCGAGAAAACAGCCACATTCGTTGCACAACAAGGCGGCCAGATGGAAATCGTGATTAAAGCGAAGCAAGCGAAGAACTCGCAGTTCTCCTTCATGCAATTCGATCACCCGCTGAACCCGTATTACAAACATTTAATAATTTGTATCAAGAACGGCAAGTACAAACCGGCGAGTCAAGAAAAAAACGGTGATGACGATGATGACGACGACGACGACGGTGATCACTACTTACATCCGAGTTTACTTGCGAAGAAAGAACCGACTGTGATCCCGAAAATCAACTACACGCGTCAGAGCGACGATTATTATTCGTTACTCGTGAAGCAACTGAAGGGAAAAGTGGCAAAATCCATGCGGAACAACGAGAACTCGAATTCGAACAGCGGAACACAGTCGCCGAACGAAAACGAGGCAAATTCCGGGAAACCTGCGATTGATCCGACGGATCCTTCGCTACCGCCACCTCCCGGGCTGGAACCGGTCACTCTTCCACCCCCTCCGCCTCCCCCGCCCATGTTGGAGTCACAGCTGGAGGTTCTGGGGGTGCAGACGAGTGGTGGTCAAGCGGAAGTAAAGTTGGGAGCGGTGCCAAGTGTCTCTGAGAAACAGGAGAACAAGATCAAACCGCCGCCGCCAGATGTCCAGCCGATTATAGACAAAATGGCGTGTTACGTGGCGAAGAATGGGAAGGATTTTGAGTTGGTTGTGATGAATAAAGGTATTTTTATTTAATTTATTTTTTTGTGGTAAATTTTAAATTTTTTTTTTTTTTTTAAGGGGATAAGAGGTTTGAATTTCTACACGAATGGCACGAGCTGAATCCGTACTATTTGTTTAAGAAGAGTTTGTTCGAGCAACAGTTGATGAAGGAGAAGAGGCAACATGCGTTGGAAGTTGCAGAGGAGATAGCGAAGAAGAAATTGAAGGAAAAAGCAGATCAAGCGGCGGCAGTTGCAGCCGCTGCAGCTGCTGCTTCGGCCGCAGCTTTGCATCCTGGTTAGTCGGAGGAAATAACACAATTTTTTGTATAAAAATCGACGTGTTGCAATTTTAATTATTTTTACTACTGTCTCGAGTGGGTAACTCGATATTACGGATCGGATTAAGACTTCCTTAACGAAATCTATTTTGAAAACATAACTGTATCACGTATCATCAATACCCTATAAAAATAATGCACTGTCCTTATCTTCGACTATCGAGTTGCCCACATTCATAAGGCAAAATTAATGCATTATATTTTCTTCTTGGTTTGTTCTTCGTATTATATTATTTTTCCCTAAAAATACTGATTTTCTTTTCTTTTTTCTCAGCAACTGTGAGTTTCTCAATCAAATCCAAAGATCTGGAACTCTCTTCGTTGGATAAACGAAACGCGCTTCAATTGGGCGACGAAAGCAGCGGTTCCGAGACTGGAGACATAGAAAAGCGCGATCTGTCGGGAGTGGGCGAATACTTAAGTTTCTACCCTGCACCTGCAAAGTTGTCGAATTCCGACACGAAAGAAGCGAAACCCAGAAACGAAATGTCAGAAGTGCGGCTGGCCGAAGAAAAACTGAAAGACAAATTGGCGGCGGCAGCGAGGGACAAGATGTCGTCGGCGTCTCGTGAAAAATTATTACAGATGGAACGAAAAAAACGTGCAGCTTTGTTTCTAACGATGCTAAAGAAAGAGAAAAACCCAAGTGCAGTCGTAAAACCCTCCGACGACACTCCTGTTGTTTTCGGACCGCAGTTGCCGGATGGAATGTCCGGAAATGACACAGGAATCATGTCTAGGTTCATTGAAAAATTTAAATTTATTTAAGAAAAAATAAATTAATCAAAATTTTTAATTTTAGTTTTGGATCTCGGAAATCGCCGCCCGAAAGGAAGAAATCTCGTTCGTCTCGTTCCAGATCGCGAAGTCCGAGTTACAAGCGTACTCGGCGATCCCGGTCACCTTCGCATCGACCCTATAACCGGTCGCGATCGAGATCCTCGTCTAGATACAAAAGCTACTTAAAGACGAAAAAAGCACGCACGCCACCTGCCGCTTATTCTGTCGTCCGAAGATCGTGCTCCTCGTCGCCGCACAGACAAGGGAGTCGCTACCGGTCGAGGTCGAGGTCTACCGAGAGAAGTTACAAGCGGTCTTCGTACCGTCGGTCGCCCACATCGCGAGGGAGATTCGATCACGCACGACATCGACACCGACACTCGAGATCGCGGTCTAAGTCGAAATCGCGTTACAGGCGTCGTGAGTCGTCTAATTCGAGGTCGAGGTCAAGATCAAGGTCATTAAGGAGAGAGAAAAGTAAATCACCTTCTCAGGAGAGTAGGAATAGAGAAAAAAACGATAAAGAAAGGTAATAACGGTATTTAAAATAAATTAAAATTGTGGAAGAAAAAGTAATTTTTATGTTTTGTTTTTATTTTTTTAGGTCGAGCTCTTCGGATGAATTACACGAAAAAGTGAAAATAGGTTTGTTTTTATACAGTTCTTTAATTTTGTAATATAATATCAAGTATTTCGAAGTTGTTGACACGATTCTGAGATATTATCTCTTGTGCAAGAAATTAATCATAAGAATTTCAAATTGATAATTTTAGTTTTTACTTATTTACCATATTTGTTTTTTAATATTTTAATTATTTTTTTTTTTAATTTTTTCAGCAAACGACGTTGTCAGTTAATATTTGGAAGTGATAAAACTGAAAGACAGTAGCATTACTGAACTGGCGGTTTAGGATTTCGCTTGGTAATTGGACCGGTTCGATTTCAGCTATTATTTAGATGAAGTGTACTGAGGATAAGCTGGTTGCAACTGGTTTGCTTATCGACGGTTTTATCGTGTAGGGAATCGACAAATCGAAAGCTGCACTTAAATTTAGCAATTTCTTTATGTATAAAGATGAGAAAAGTTTTTTTTTTTTTTTGTGAATTTTTTTTATTTCTTGTCATTTACTTGCAGTAATAAATGATTATTTTAAAGGTATTAAGTTTGTTTTGTCATTTTATAAACAGCTGTTTAAGATAAACACAAAAGTAGTTACTTCTAATTACGGTAATTTGAATTTGAAGGGCGATGATTTAATAAGAAAAGTGTTAGTTTCGTATAATCTTAAGTGATTAATGATGTTTTTATTTATTAATTTATCGGGAAAAGGTTACGACACGTGTTTTTATCATGTAAAATTAAATTTGATTAAAATTCATGAAATTCATCTCATTTCGTGTCATAATCATTTCCAGACCGACTCCACGCGCCAGAATTATCTTTTTCTCGTTCTCGAAATTCGTCTCACAAATTATCTATGGTGGTATTCAATGATAACAATGGATGACGTCATTTAAAAATTAGATTAGTAGCAGTGAAACATATAAAAAGACGGATTTTTGACCTCCCATCACTCCATAAATCTTGAATTTGAACTGCATGTCTCAAATTGAAGATAAGCGCAAGATGACTTCTACGGTCTTTATTTAAGTTTTTGAAATAATTTTCAATAACTTTCAACTTTTATTAAACTTTTTTTTAGTTGATTCTCACTCAAAATCCAGTTATCACTTACATAGATCCATCCGAACTTCACAGACCAGAGCCAATTTACGTGAAAAACAAAGAAAACTTCCGAGTTTACGACGAAGATGAGGTAAATTTCATTTTAAATAATTTCTTTAAAAAATTTTTTTTCATGAAAAAAATTGAAAAAAGTTTTTTAAGGAGAAAAATAATATAAATACAAAAAAATAATTTTAAATTCAGACTACGTGTCCAATCAAACAAAGAGTTCGCAATACCTACTTGAAAATGCACACAAATCAAACGGTTGAATTTGTAAAAAAAAAGGTTTCTTTTTCACAGTGATAAGTACCATCATTGTAATTAACAAAGATTTTAATTACACTTAGTATTGCAGCATGAATATTGGTGCAAATTTGATAAATGCCAACTGACAGTCATGGAAGCCATGAATAAACTCAATGCACTTGTAGATGAAAGTGATCCAGATGTAATAAATATTGTTTTAAAAATTTAAAAAAATTTAAAAATTAAAACAAAATTCTAGGTTGACATCCCAAACATGGTCCACGGGTTCCAAACAGCTGAAGGTCTTCGAAAAGCATATCCAGATATTGATTGGTTGCATCTCACAGGGTTAATTCATGATATGGGAAAAGTTATGGCTTTATATGGTGAAGAACAGGTAATTTTTTCAATTTATATAATTTTGTATTGCAGTGAAGCGCGATAAATCTCACGCTTCACTGCATAGCAACTTTTACCGGTAAATTCAGTATCTTTAAAACCGTTAAAGATAATTTAAATCTGTTAACGGGAATCGATTCAGGACATTTTTTTACATCTAAAACACTTTTCTATTAATTATCAGTGGGCAGTTGTGGGAGACACATTCCCAGTCGGTTGTGCTTTTGCCGATTCAATTGTCTACAGACAAACATCCTTTAACGATAATCCCGACTTACATAATCCACACTACAAGTAAGTTAGTACTAATAACATTTTGGATAATTTTCTGTACAAATTTCAGTTAATTTTTTTTTTTGGACTTTAATTTCAGCACTCGATTGGGGATTTATCAAGAAAATTGTGGCTTGGATCAAGTATCAATGTCGTGGGGTCATGATGAGTATTTGTACAGAGTTCTGATAAATCATACTTCATGTCGACTGCCCGAACCGGCCTTATACATAATTCGATTTCATTCGTTTTATCCGTGGCATGCGGGTAATGATTACATGCATCTGTGTAATCAGACTGATTTGGATATGCTCAAATGGATTAAATTATTCAAGTAAGTAATCTATTGCGGAAATATACAATATTTATGACGTTATAATAGATTTCCAGACTAAAAAAAAAATCAATTTACAATTTTTTTAAATTTTAAAAAATATAATGATATCTAGTGACAAAAAACAACATTATTTTTGAATTTATTTATTTTTACCGAGGGGTCCGACAAGCTCGAAAATCTTGTCGAAAATTCAAAGAAATCTTTGTATATTTTTAATCTTTGGTCAAAAATCTTCCAAAAATCTCTGAAAATCCATCTAAAAATATCGAAAAATGTCCATAAATCTTTGCGAATCTATAAATTTTTAACAAAATCTTCACAAATCTCGTCGACAGCATTTGAATTTGTCTGATCCCCGATTTTTACGTTGTAAATATTTTAAATACTGTATTACGCATTGCTTGTGCTCCCTAGTGTTGAAAAATTGAATTAATTTCATTATTTTTTTGACAGTGAATTCGACTTGTACACCAAATCGGACGAAGAGCCCGCACTTGACTATCTCTTACCATATTATCAATCCTTGATTGATAAATACATCCCCGGTCTTATCTCATTTTAAATTTCACTCATTTTTTTTATTAAAAAAAAATTATCAACTCACAAAAATTAACTCTAATTCATAATCAATTATGCGATACGGTAACCCTAATATCTCGTATAACTTTTATCCTCGTTTAATCTATAATAATAATAATATTAACATGTGTCAATGTTAAGGTCGTTCAACTCAGTTTAGACGAAACAAAAGATAACTGACATCTGTTTCCGGTCTATTATTTCATGTAATCATTTAAAGTTACAATAAACATTTACTTTACAATTATTTACATCATTCAAAAATGGCGCCCAAGAAAACATAAAAAGATAAAGAAAAAATTCAACCGGTTAATTATATAGAGAAAGAGTTCCGCTTCGAAAAGTGCCGTTCATTAAGTGACGTAATGAGGAGAAGTTCGGGAAACTAAATGTAAAAAATGATGACGTCACTGCGCGCGGCCTCTATTGATCAAAACCGGGAAATTTTTGTCGCGTATTTCAACTCAACTCTTCTATCGAAGCACACGCCTCGCTTTGAGCAACCGGTTGCTCGGCTTGTATACACGGTAATTCATCGGTCACACATCATTTTCGAACATCGAAGCGTGAAATCACGATTTTAGAGTATATTCTTCGTTTTAATCGTATTTACTCTTGTTGGTCGCGCCGTTGCCATAGAGAATTGAAAGTGGGACAACAAGTTGAAGTTTTTGCTGTTTAATTAGAAGACCTTCGATGACAGTCGTGTAGATCGATGTTATTTGGCTGAGGTGAGTTTTTGGCAAATTGACATTTAGTTGATTGATTTTTTGTAGTTATTTATTGCGAATTTCCGAGTAGTTGATTTGGAAATCGACACTTAGTGTTGAAATGTAAAATCGATAATGCGAATGGGTTTTGCTTGAGTTTAATGAGGAAAAATTGCTCTTGCATGTTAGGGGTATGCGATTTTAATCGATTTTAGGTGAATAATGAGTTAAGAATTTTATAAAGGTAAATACGTAGTTTAAGGTTTAAGTTTTATAATTATAATGAAAATTTAATTTTAAAGTCAAGCAATGCCGGAAAGCAAAGGGGCAGCTAATGGTAAAACTTATTATTGCTTTGCAGAAAAGCAAAGGGGCAGCTAATGTTAAAACTTATTACTGCTATGCAGAAAAGCTAAGGGACAGCGCGTGTAAATTTGAACATTAATGAACATTTTTATTTATTTTAATTTTTTTTAGATAATAAAAATGTACTGAGAAAATGGGACATAACCTACTCCAAACTGCTGACTCTGGCTACGGAGACTCCGAAGTTGGTCATCTTCGAACTACATCCGGTCACAGTTCAATTCTTTCAAACAGGTATTGAAATTTATCTATTTTGGACACGAGCCATTGCATGTCTTGTTTAAAATAAATCATTAAAACATAGGTTAGGCTTAATAAAATTTTAATTAAAGCTATTGGTCACCCATAAAAAACCTTTTATTTCCTCTTTGCAGTAAAATGTTGATTTTTTATTACATTTTGAGACATTCAACTTGGTCTTATTGATTTGCAAAAAAAATTTAAGCAACATAAAAGACGTATTATAATTCAAACTCAACACGTGACATTATCAAGTTTCCGCTTCTTTTTTCCCGAGAGAAAAACTCGTATAGATTAGTGCAGTATCACATCAAGATGACCAACTTGAACACAAATTAAGGCCATGTCGATATTTACGACATTAAGTTCGATTTGTCATCAAAACTTCGTTTACTCTCTAATCTTTATCACATCAATTTTTCTACTACATTAAATAATTGATCCACTAAACCTGTGGCTTAGAAAGAAATTGTTGATTCACTACTCAATAAAGTAAAAAGGGTTTTTTTTCATTCTTTTTACACAAAAAAGGCAAAATCCATAAGTTGAACGATTCATCGCAAGAGGGCAATGTCACGATTTACCTTTCTTTTTGTTGGATTCATACCTCCAATATAAATTATTATTATTTTTTTATATTTTATTCTTTATATATTTGATCAAATTACCCCTTAATACCTTTTACGACTGACCTCTGATGGCAATTAGTAACAATTACTACGCACGCTATGGTCAGTTAGCCATTGTGTACAAGTGGTGGTGGCCAACTGGTGGGGTTCGCTTGAATTATCATGTATTATTATCATGGTTTGAATTTCAAGTGTGTTAAAGTTCAAAAAAATTTGACAAAAAAAATTGTCTAAATATTTTTTTTATTGATTTTTAGTACAACGAGTCTGTACGATGACGAGTACGAAGAATCACCCGATAATGTCAGCGTAATTATTAGGTAAGTTTGTTTTATTGATTCAAATTTAATGACCACTATTAGTGAATTTGATAACACTGAACCCTTTTTTGACGTAATGTAGGGTTAGGCCGTTAAATAATAAAGAAAACAACAGAAAAGAAGGTTTCGGTCTTAGTTTTCCGGGAGATGGGAGAATTTTGGTAATTTTAGTTTAGAATTTTACCCAACAGGTAGTTTTGGTATGTGATTATTTTTTTTTTTTAATTGAAAGGCTGAAAGTCAACAAAACGGCAATAAACCCAAGTTATTCACGTTCAATGTGGTTTTTGAACCTGCATCGAACCAAGAGGACATTTTTGAACATAGTGGAGCAAAAAAGTTGATCGATATGGCGCTGGATGGGTTAGTCTCAGTAATTTACAACACGCCATCTAGTGTCGGTATTAACAAACATTAAAAAACTTTTAGATTTAAAAGCACTATTTTTGCATACGGACAAACGGGATCGGGGAAAACATATACTCTGACCGGTCCACCATTGGTAATTTATTATTTTCATTAAGTCACTCTCGCTATAAAGTAAATCCCATTGGTTATTGCTGATCTACCACTACCAATGAGAGGTACTTCACAGTGACAGAGGCATTCAATATAAATTTTTTTTTTTTTACTTTAGGTGCACGGAAAGATGAAAAGTAGCTTCGAAAACGAGGGTATGATGACCCGTTCTTTTCGCTACTTATTTAAGCAATTAGAAAGCAAACAGGACGTGGCGTGTGTGATTCAAGCGAGTTTTTTAGAGATCTACAACGAACAAGTGATCGATCTACTCAACCCCGGCTCGCAACGAAAGTATTTACAAGTCAGATGGGCTCGGGGAAAGGGATTTTATGTGGAAAATTTATTTATAATTGAATGCGTCGAGTTGGATGACGTCATGGCTGTGATGGAAGAAGGCGAGTGAACAATAACAGCACCATCTAGCGATAGATTTAATTTTTTTTTTTTAAATATTCAGGGCTCAAAAACAGACAAGTAGCGCCGAATAACGCGAACGATTACTCAAGCCGCAGTCATTGCATACTCACATTAAACATATCGATCGAAATCCGAATTTCGGATGACGAAAATGGTTTCGTGACGAAACAGGGGAAGTTAATTTTTGTCGATTTGGCTGGGAGTGAGAAAGTGGCTGAAAAAGGATCAGATCATAACGAAACGAATAAAATAAACCGCAGTCTTCTCACACTGGGTAAATTAACAAATATAAAACATGTTTTTGTAAATTTAATTTCAATATTTAACACTAGGGAAATGTATATCTGCTCTTGGAGATGGGAAAAAGAAAGAAGGCCACATACCTTACAGGGATAGTAAATTAACTAAACTATTAGCAGATAGTTTAGGTGGAAATGGTGTAACTCTTATGGCAAGTGTCTTATAAGTTACAAATAATAATTTTCAAAATAAAAAAAATTAAATTTTTTTTTATTTTTAAAGATTGCTTGTGTTACACCTGCAAGATCAAATTTGTCTGAAACAGTCAATACTCTGAGATATGCTTCTAGGACTAAAAGAATTAAAAATAAACCAGTTATAGTTATGGTAAGATTTTATAAAACTATTTAGCTATTCATTAACATTTATTTAATTATTTATTTATTTTTTAAAGGATCCCAGAGAAACTTTAATTTTAAGCCTTCAAAGGGAAGTGAAATTACTCCGCACTGAAAATCAGTATTTACGAAAACAGTTGGAATTCCCAAAGAAAACTGAAAGCAAATTAACAGCTGTGATGAAATCATCTAGCAGTGAGTTTTATTTTACTTTAAACTTATAAAATCTTAATATTTTTAATTTTTTTAAAATTTAGTGGAGAATTTGGCTAAGTTGAAAGAAGCAGCGGAGAAGAACCAAACTCTGCCGCCAGAGGTCAACCCGAAAGAGCTGTACAACATGCTTCAAGAATACATGGTCGAAAACGAGGCTTTGAGAGAAGAAAATGCAGATTTACTACGAGCGAGAGACGTTCTAATTCACGATCAGGAAATTGTTTGCCGGGAAAACGAAAGATTGTTTAAGAAAGTCGAAGATCGGGAAAGGTAAAAAGCGCGGGAAATTTAAAAATTTAAAAAATTTGAATTTGAATTTTCTCATTATTTCGAGGTCTAGAAGTGGATTTAAATCGCCAATGAGTGTCGGAAAAGGTTCGGAAAATCTAGCAGATTCATTCACAGCCGGAAGTGATGCCGGAAATACAAATTTATGGGTGAATAAAATGGTATATATATTTATTTCTTAATTTTTTCCGGTTATTTATTGGTATATATTATTATATTTCTTCAGAATATGGATTCGTCATTTAATGGCACAACGACTGTAATGAAGGAAATCGAAACTAAATCGATGCCTGATTCAATTTCAAAGGAATTAAACCGAAGAAAAATAGGAAGCAAGTAAGAAATTTATAAAAACAGACTATGACATTTAAATCCAGACTATTTAAATAGAGAATGTTGTTTTTTTAATTTATCTGAATATAAATAACTCTATTTGCCTTTAACTACATTAAAAATCAAGTTTAAAATGTAAATTGACCATAAACTTGAATTATGTAAACATAACACTCGACAAAACATCATGTTTTCGTCACGGTTTTGATTTAAATGTCCACTTAATGCGTTATTGCGCCATCTGGTGTCACTTACCTAAATTGTTTAATTTTTTTTTAATGGTTTTAAAAATAAATAATTTTATTATTTTAAGCGCAATTGGTACCGTAAATAAATCAAACGTAAAAAACCAGAGAAAACAACCTCGTAGAAACTCGTGGGATTCAGCAACAACTCAGCGCTCTAATTCCAAACAAACTTCTCAGTCACCCGATACTCGCAACAGGAAATCAAATTTAAATCCGAAACCTGTCACTGTCAAACCGTCTCCTACGACTCGAATCAAACCTAGCAAATCAGAGCAGTCGTTGAGAAATTTGCAAGACGATCCCGATGGAGTCGTGAAGGGAAAAGGAAGCAAATTATCTCCCAAGATTAATGTTTCTGATAGAAAAAGCAGAAAACGGTGATTTTTAATTCTCTCGTGTAAATTATTATCTATTTATTTGAATTTAATGTAAAAAAAAAAATTCATTATTATTTTTTAGATTATTTATAACTGTAATAAACAACGTAATAAAAAAGTAACTTCAACTATTTATTTATTCAATTCAAATTTTCCATAAAACGAACAAATAAAATAAATAATAGAAAAACATCCTTTGCCATATTGCCAAAGCCCAAAGGTTTTAACAACAACACGACGTCATCAATCGAGTGGGATGATACATCTGCTGGCGCCACCTGGTGTCAGATACATTTATCACAATATAAACAAATCGCCGAGCACAGCTTGGCAACCGCTCCGTCGACTGTTGCCGAGTTGCTCTCTTTCCAATTCACCATCAAAGGTAGAAAAATGTCTGTTTTAAACTTAAACTGAAGTGGAAAATGGGATCGAGTAACCGGGGAGACGTCGATGAGTGCGTTTCCTGGTTTGACATTTGCGACCGGCATGCACGGCGGGCGGCGACGCAACTCGCCGCCGATTTACGCATCTCCACGAACGACCCGGTGCCGGAGAACCTCGCTACGAAATTCGTACAGATCTTCATGAATCACTTCGACGCAGAAGTGAAGAAAATCGAGGAAAACAACTACGAAGACGCCGGCGAGGTGAAATTGTCGTACGACTCATCCGATTATTCGGACAGGGAGTCTCCGAAATCGCATCATCCGAATTTTTTCCGCCGGTTGAGCTTTCGGGGTTTCTTCCATAAAAATTCAGAAGGGTTGGATTTATCGGAGCGAAAAGTGAGACCCGAGAAGAGGAAGTTTGCGAAAATCGTCGTGGAGCGTCGCAAAGAAGGCGTCGTTTGTTTATTCGGGGAGAATCAAGAGGGGAAACAGAAATGGCAGAAATGTCGACTCGTTCTTGTGAAAACAACCGCTGGATATATGCTCGAGTTTTACACTCCGCCAAAGGTAATTGATAACGAGGATTTTTGACCTCGATTTTTGTTTAAAAAAATTGTTTTGACAAAAGTTCATTTACTCTGGTTTTGTTTTGCTGCTTGGATTGGAGTAAACAAGGTTGAAAATGAGTTGGGTTAATTGCACGATATAAACCATAAACCTGAGTCTAATTATCTTTTTTGTCGGTTTTATACGAAAAAACCGACATCGCGTAATGATTTTTTAATTATTTTTTCCTGTTTTTCTCGCAAAAAAGCAAAAATAATCTAAATTTTATTTTAAAAAACACCCGCAAGATGACACTTTTCATACATTTGACAATACAAACATCATTTTTTTACCTATTTTTTAGGTAACATTTGTTATTCAAGTTCCTGTTTTTCCCTATCTCCAACAAGTAAACAACAAACAAAATGGCATTTCTGTTATCAATAATTAATACCTAAACAGAATAACCTTGACTGGCTACATCCTATAACACGTGTAGAAAATTCTTTATTATTTTATTACGTGGATGAAAAATTGATAATTCTCCACGGGTAATTAGCAATTAGATACGGGAGAAGGAAAAAGCTGCTCTTGTTTGTTGTTTTTGGTTTTGAGCCATTATCAGTTGATATTTCGCAGAACAATCGCGTGGAAATGCTGTTGCTACGAGTCTCTACTCTTGTTTATCTTGCAGTGAGATTTCTGAGCCATAAATAAGTTGGTAAACACGTAAACATGTTTTTTTCGCAGGTATAATTCTGTCATGCACGTAAACAGCTGTTGGTTCATACTTGTTATTCCATTTTCCGTGTAACATTTTTTTTTTTTTTGTTGTTGTTGTTTTGATTCATAAAAATAATTTTTTTTTAAAAAATGAAAAAATGTATTTTCAGGCAGTGAAGCCTAAGAATGGGATTTTCTGTTGCCTCATTACTGAAGCTAGGGAAACATCAGCGTTGGAAATGCCAGATCATGAAAATACGTTTGTGTTGAAGGTATGACACTGATTGATTATTTACGTAAAATGTAACATGTTTTTATTTATAGATTTAATGTATTTAGGTATTATAGTTTCACTTGCTATCACTAGGTGGCATTACAGGTTGAGAAACTTGTAGAATTTTTGAAGGTTTTAAAAAGAGATTTATCATGCAGAGATTTACAGAGATTTTCTGAGATTTATGAAGATTTACTGAGATTTTAAATAAATTTTTAGAAAATTTTGGAGATTTTTTGATAAAATATTTTTATTGAAACTGACCAAAACAATTGTTTTCAAGTTGCCAGAGTGCAAAGTACCATTCGCTACCCTGTGAAAACATGACTGCATTAGACTAGATAAAAGGTGAACATTCGCCTGTTATCTCTGTCCTTGCTGATTTTCAAGTTCATAGACACAGGTTGTTTATGAATCCTTATAATTTATGGCATGCAATGTCTAAATTGGGTTTCTGACCTCATTGATGGTCAAATTTAATAGCTGATAATGATAAGTCACACTTAAAGCTACATGTTAATTTTAGCCAGTTGTTGACTTGTTGTTGTGCTGTAAAAAAAACATAAAAGATTCTCAGATAAAACACAAGTGATTTTCAACTTTTTATTTCAATTGTGTGGACAAATTACTCAACCATAACGTTTCTTCCAGGCGGAAAACAATGTGGAATATGTAATAGAAGGACGTAATGCTGATGACATGAAGTCATGGTTGGCTGCCATTAAATTGAGCATGAGGAATTGCTTTTCGGAAAGTAATCAGGAGAATTTCAATTTCATGTAAGGAAGATGAATAATTTCGATTCCATATGGTAAATACCATGTACTGTAAGTAATTCCTAATTGGGATGTTTTTTGAAAAATAGACGCTCATCATCACGATCAGGAACTGTGATTGAGCATTCAGATCAACGAACTCACAGTTGCCGAGCAGACAGAAACGACGAAAATCATCCTCCAGAAATTCCACCTCGGTCAGACACGCTTTCCATTAATGGGTTTCACTTGTTCCGATCTGCAAGAAGCAGTGATCAGCATTCAGAATTAAGCACTTCCCCTAGACATACTGATGGAATTGGATCAGGTAATTTATTGATTGGCGGATAGAGGGATCTATTAGTAGGGTTCCTCAGATCAGATGTAGCGAAAAATTGTTGAATTTTTCAAGATTTTTGAAAATTAAGCTGGAATTCAGTAGTCGCATTCAAAAAGTCGAGTGTTGTGTTAAAATAACCTAAAGATTAGATGCATTATGGCTGGTTTGGCAGAAAGCACAGAGGATAAAGCCTAAATGCTTACGGTAACCTTGCACACTGAATTATGTCATTCAATTTTTAGCCATTGAATACTGACAATTGCAGGCATAAAACTAACCTTTCAAGAAAAAACGAAACAAACATGACATGACTTGGGCATTATGCCTTGAAATGTGTCTAATGGATTAAACTAAACCACTTGGAGTTGTTTTGTTCACAATCTATGAGGTTTAGACTTTTGGAATTTTTTAAAAAACCATTTGTCTTTTACTAGCAGTTGTATCTAAGTAGGCATTCAGTAGCATTCTTTAAAACTGTAAACCTACTATTGATCATTAGAAAGATCAAAGATGGCACCAATTGATATTTTGCTTACTAAATCTATTCTATTATTTAGCTCCAGCAGCAAGCATTCACCAAATGCTTCAAGAATATCCCTGGTTCCATGGACCATTAGTGAGATCAGAAGCTGCTTACATGGTTCTTCAAGATGGTTCAGCAGGACACGGTGTTTTCTTAGTACGCACCAGTGAAACGAGAAGTGGGGAACTTGTTCTTACCTTCAACTTTCAAGGAAGACCAAAAGTAATACTGTGTGTTTTTAGCATCATGGTATGGCCGTTCTAATAATCTTTCCTACTCATTAACTCAGCACTTACGAATGACCGTTAATGCTGACGGTCAATGCCGAGTACAACATCTATGGTTCCAAACTATCTTTGACATGCTGGAACACTTCAGAATCCATCCCATACCTCTTGAATCAGGTGGAACGTCTGATGTGACTCTCACAGAGTATGTCATGGCTTTTGACACTGGGAGCTCTGCGAGTTCCCCGGACCAAGCACCGGTCCTCGATCTGGAGACGGTCAGTGGCAGAACACCTCCAATACCAGAACTGAGAGAAATTACTACCAATGGTGGATCGGTAAGAACAAGTATTGAGTCCTTGGAGAGGATACAAAGCGAACAACTATTGGGTGTCCATGGACGAGCCATTGAAAATACTTATTCATTTGTGTGAAAGGCAGCTATTGTCTATTGGTCAGCTAGGCAAACGAACAACTACAAAAGCATTTGCCAAGAATATTTTCATTAATCAATTCGAATTCTATATCTCAAAATTCTAGTCATTTTTAAAAATTCTAATGGCTAATGGCTTCCTAAAGGTCACAAGTTTGATTGTGATTGTACTTCTTTGTAATGTGCAAATAATCATATTGTTCACAAATTAAGCTATTCTTCATCATTACAAGTCTTAATTATACCCATTTGCTGATTTTATTTATTATACAATGCCTTTATTTTTATTACCTACCGTACTGCAAGTCTTAAGATTTCGGCCGACACCAAACTTTAAAATTTTGGCAGTTATGATCTTTATAATCTTATAAATGCTTCTAAGTTAATATATTTGATAACACAGAAGCAAAATTACTCACATTCTTTTCAATGCGCTACTATGATGGCGCCGCCTTAAGCGGATGGGGTGTGAACTAATTGACCAAAAACCTTACTCCACTACTATAAATTTTGTTGTGCATTTTCATTATTTAGTCGTTTATTTAGGGTGATTAAATAACGAGTTAGTTTTAGTTTCGGTCTTTTGTTATGCAGCATTTTCTGCTATAGTTTCTATCCCATCCGCCCGAGGTCGCCACCATCACTTTGTGAACAGATTTAGCATTGTGAGTGTTACGAGTGTCGCTTCTGTAATACAAGGGCATAACTGTCTAAATTATAATGTTTATGTGTATCTGAAAACTCGCTATTAACAACATAATTTTATTACTGTATACGGTATTTAAGAAAATATTGTTATTATTATTGTTATTATTATTATTATTACTAATATTTATAAAATTACATTATTTACACAAGTGGATATTTTTGAATGTTATAAAATGTTTTTATCAGAAGCATAAGTTATTTTTACTTCTATTTCTCAAATCCAGACGGCAGGAGAGTCAATTACAGAAACTTCCCTGCAGTGCACTGACAAAATTAGGTCAATCAGACATTTTTACAAAATACTTTCGTATCATACAGTACAACTTTTAAATACCCTACCCTGGTGGCAAAAAATAGAATAACTTATAAAAAATTTCAATACTTTTTCAACTAAAGAGCTTTTTGAATAGAAACTTTCTCTTAAATGTCACCAACAGACAAAAATGTTAAAAGAAGGGCATTGAATATAGATAATGCAAATTCCAATGGGATCATTATTCGAGCCCACGTCCCACGTGTGTGGTGGAATGGCTGACAGACAGAAACTGAGCTGGCGGCTGCTTTACATTCGGATTCGGCACTGGCGGGTGGCAGGCGAGCAGTTGCGCGTAAATTGATACAGTTGAACGTGTTTCGAGCCGGTCGGCAACTCGGCATCGAGCCAACATCCAACTTGTGCGCCCAGATTTTATCTGCGTTGTAAACGAAGCAAACTTCACTTTTGGATTCTATTTCTTTAGGCAAGTGAAAAGTCGTGTTTATTTATACACTTTTTAAATTATAAAAATAAAAAAAAAAAAAAAAAAAAAAAAAAAAAAAAAAAAAAAAAATGATAAAAATAATAAATAAAATTCGACTTTTATTTCAACGGTTTTAACTGTTGTACCGGTAACTGTTTTCTCAGAAGAAACGAACGACTTTCTCTGGCGGCAGCTTTGATCACTTGTCATAGCACCGGGTTCTTCTTATCTCTTATCCTAATCGGTAAAGTGGGTCTGACCCTGGAGAAACTGATATATCCATGACTACACCTCAATGGGCCAATTACGACCTTTATTATCGAGAAAAGCCGCTCGGATGGGGGTAACGGCGACACATGTAACGGAAAACGAAAATAAATACAGAAATTGGATTTTTCGCTTCTAAAAATTGCCGCTAGGGATTACGCGATACTTGATAACTTAACTTGTAGAAATTGCCACTAGGGTAGGTTTTTTGAGATATAAAATGATGGAAGATTTTTTTTTTTTTAGTTTTATTTGTTTTTAGTCTCTGTAATATGAATTTGCGTACAGATAAGATAAAGAATTATTTCGGGGTCGGGAGATGTTGGGCTTTTACTCCTGAGATTTCGAATGAGTAATTTTAATTGAAGTGCACGCGGCGCATGCGCGTCGTTAACATTTTCGCTTTCTCTTTATTTCAGTCTTTAGTGAAGATAAAGATGGGGTTGGTGAATATTGCAAGTTGCAATTTTTCTTGGCCTCTTTTACTGGTAGCAAGGTGGTCGTTTGCGAGGCGTAAATGAGGTACTTCCAACGCATTTTACAACTGCCATTTTGCCCGTCGTCTGGTGGCGACTTTTGTAGTTAAAACGTAGAAAAGACATTTGAGAAATCGTTGTATTTTAATTACGTTTTCAGGATGAAAAGTGGATTAACAGGAGTAAATTTTTAATTTTATTATCTTAGTTTACCAATTTTATTTTTTTTTGGTATATTTCATCATTTTATTTTTACAAAAAAAAAAAAAAAAAAAAAAAAAAAAAAAAAAAAAAATTGAATTTTGAATATCTGAATCAATTTAACCAGGAAATCTTAAAAATCAAAGAAATTTAATAAAAAATAAAAAATGTAAAATCCTTAAAAGAAAACTAATACCCCATCTATTGAATAGACTTGCCAGGTAACGGCAGGACGAATCTCCAATGCTAAATCAACTACGCTTCACTTTAAATCCATTGTCTCCCACATTCACTCAAATTTCATCCATAACTCACATAAATTCAAAAACCCCATCAAACCAAATCAACAAAAACCTACAATCTACACAAACCAATTCTGAAAACATGAAAACTAAAAACCATCGATTACCAACTCATGGCTCAGCACACAATGGCGGATTCGTCCTCCC
>JAQFZP010001453.1:0-19312 GCA_034695745.1 Geophilus truncorum | reverse complement strand
TGGGAACTTCTGAGCAAATTTTTCAACTTTTTCAAATTACTTCTGTTTATATTCAAAAAGTTAGATCTTGGTGCAAGAAGTTTAAAAGATATCGCATGCATAGGTCCAGCTTTGATAAATTAGTAGATGTGAGTAAAAAATGAAAAAGTGACCAAATTGTAAGTGTATAGTCTTACCATTTGGCCACTTCTCAGCCAATTTTTCAACTTTCTCAAATCACACTTGTTTCACGTATTAAAAATTGTAATAGATTCAAGGATCGGGTTCATTCGAAATCCTTTCTACGAGATGGAAAATGGCTCAAAAATATTTTCAACAGATATACCATATATGATTCATGTTAGCAATTATTTTCTGGAAATTAGATCACTAATTTGATGAACTTTTGATCGATGCAGTATCATATTACTTTGCAATACATTCAACTCAATCACAACTAGATTTGTGTAAGTAGTTACCAAAATTAAGAATTTTTGTTCACATACAACTATACTGGCTCACATCTGTTCTTGGTTGCCAGTTTCATTGAAATTTGACATTTCTTCAATGCGTATTTCCGGTGACCTTTTTCAGCAAATATCTTTAAACTGTACTATCATAACAGACTTCTTCGATTACGCCTCTGTAAAAAAAAAATTGCATATATTTTTCAGATTTTAAATGTTCTAGTGCTTCCTGGAAGTGAGTAATTTCTGTTAGCATATAAAAGCTGATTGGAAAAAAATTAGAGATTCATTTTTAAACCATCATGAACAAGAAAATATTAGCTTTGGCACTTATTGTGTGCTTCATTGCAATTGGCACGGCAAGAAGGGGAAGTGGTGGATCGAGACCATCACCATCTTACCGACCACCGCCACCATCTTACCGACCACCGCCACCATCTTACCGACCACCGCCACCATCTTACCGACCACCGCCACCTTCCTATCGACCACCCCCGCCGTCTCACCGACCACCGCCACCGACCTATCGACCACCTCCACCGACCTATCGACCACCGCCACCGACCCACCGACCACCGCCACCGACCCACCGACCACCGCCACCGACCTATCCACCACCTCCACCGACCTATCGACCACCTCCACCGACCTACCGACCTCCAACTTATAGACCAACTCAACGACCAACGCCAAGACCAACCAGCTATCCTAATTCTTATCGTACCACTAAAGGACCGTTTGGAAACAACCCAAGCTATCCTTCGGGACATACAGTCCGCCCTCAGCCACGTCCACGTCCGCCTACTGTATCTCCTGGAATTTACCAAATGCCTTCTTACCACAATCCGCAATATGTACCTGTTATGCCTATTCTAGCACCTAGACCTCATTACAAACCGCAAAAAGGTTCGTCTTTTAGTTATTCGAGTGATATAATTTTACTTACACATGTTAATTATTTACCGTATTTTACTTTTGCAGGCAATAAAGTAAAAGTGTACATACCGGTATGTACAATACAGTAGTTGCATATGATTTTTATTTTTCATTCGATACTTTTACTTTTCAGATTAGTGGCGGCGGATACCGTGCTTATCACATTCATCATTACGGAGACCATCGTTACGGATACCAAACTGAAAAATGGCGCTCAACCACAACGACAACAACCATTCCTACAACAACCGTAGATACGTCGCACTTAAACACAACTTGGCTTCGTCCTCCAACTTATCAAAATCCATACGAGTCTGCTGAATCGGTGGTCAATGCCAGTTACTGGGGTAGTAATTGGGACATATAAAAGTAATTAAGTAAATCATTGTAATTCAGTCTTCAGTTAATATGCAGATAATAAAAAAATTTAATATATGTATTTAGTTCATCATTTTTTATCACTTTTATTAAATTAATTACTTTTATCATTCAACACCTTCCTCATCATATTGGGATTTATATATAAGTTGGGCTTCACCCCAAAAGGATGGACGGGATGTCATCATTAATGTGATCTCTATTTCATTTAATCTCGTAGTACCCTTAGCTATAACATTTTGACCGTACATGTACATCTACATTTATGAACCAATCACACACCAGAATATTATCAATTCTTATTATTATTAATTAGTGCTATTTAGTATCAAATTCTTAAAACAAATGCTACCAAATAAAAGCATTTTTTAGCAAAAATTTGCAACGCAGAAATATCATTTAGTACCAGTAATTCATTTATTCAACCGACCAATTAAACTTTTTTATTTTTTTCTGCCTTTTGGCATACTTCTATTACAATTACGCCTCCGCAAAAGAAGGATCATATACACATTAATTGAAAACGTTTAATCGTTTAAATGCTTCCAGGAAATAACTAATTGCAGAGCTAATAAAGCCCCAGATAAAAGTATCGAAGCTATTATATTAGTTCACCCGACAACACAATGGAGAAGAAAATACTAGTCGCTTTGCTGCTTGTTGCCTGTTTATTTGCCATTGGAACGACAAGAAAGGGAGGTGGAGGTTACAAAGGAGGTGGAGGATCGAAATCAAGGCAAAGCGGATCAACTTATCGCAGACCTGCAACTAGAGCTCCACAAAAGTATACTCAGAGACCCTACTCCTACACTACTCGAAGACCCGTTTACACGACCAAAAAACCAGTAGCTACTCAACGAACAACGTTGCGACCTGCACCTGTTTATGGAACAACTAGCCTTTACAACAATAATAAGCCGAGTTATCCATCAGGAAATACTGTTCGACCGATAGCTTACCCACCAGGTCATAATGTTCAACAACCGTACCCTGTTCCTCCTGGTCCGCAAGTCCACGGTGTACCTTCTGGACCGTACGTAGTACCTCAAGGTCCGCAAGTTATTCCGGTAATCGTTCCTGGTGGAGTGCCTTACATCAATGGCCCAAAAGGTTAGAATAATAATTAGATACATGATTGTGTGATATCATTATAACTTTGGTTTGCAGGTCCTAAAATAAGAGTAAACGTACCGGTAAGTTTAAATTGTTTTTTTTTTAACTAAACAATTCGAGTTTATGTTTTTTTTTTTTTGGTCAAAGATTATTGGTATGGGTGGTGGTTACGGTTACGGTTATGGACACCACCACACTCACGTTATTCATCATTATGACGATCGTCATCGAGGAGAGCATCACCGCGAGCACGGACCTGAAGGTTCTACACCTGAGATTCCGACAACTACTGTTGACATTACCCATTTAAATGAAACTTGGTTACGTCCAATGAGTAATGTGGACCCGACAGCTTCAGCCGAAGTACAAGTTGACGCCAGTTATTTGGATGTGAATTGGAAAAAGAATACAACTACAAACTAATCATATGAATATTTGCATATTAGAATACATTAATATTTTTAACACGTGAATAAAATAATTGTTCTATTTACGTACCTGTAATTTCTAATTCTGTTTCTCACAAAACGCTTTCCTGCAATGTTCTTGTGAGGCGGTGAAGCTACTCAGTTTATGCAATCTGCTATTTTTCATCTTCTGCCAAAAAATTCTATCAATATTAAAAAACTTTTTCATAAAAAAAAAATAGTACCGATTAAAATGCATTCAATTTACAACGAACAACTTTGTGGAGTAAAAACGTACGAAACTACGTAGTTTTAAGATAAATTTATTTTGTAAAATAATTGTGGAATGCATAATAAATCCAAATATTGAATTTGGATGCCACAAAAAAGTAGTACAAATAAAAAAATAATAAAAAATTAAAATACTACAACAACAAAAAAATTATAATTTTTCAACTGAAAAAATCATAAATTATGCTTAAGTTAACATAAATAATTTCCACTGTTTTTACTACTGAAACTATTCATTTCAACCTTAGTATCACACACACATCAATATTGGATTTATGAGACTAACTAGTTATTTGTCTAAAAAAATTAAAAATTATATTTATAAAAAGAGAAGAAAATTACATAAAATTCTTGTACCACATTAAGTATCATTTTAATCAGTACATTTCGAACGTCAACCTGAATAGTATAGTTTGAATTAAGACAGCCGAATCAAAAACAAATTAATTCCTGGCTGTGTAGGCACGAGGGCAGTCTAAAACTAAAATTAAAATAAATAAGTCGTAAGCTTTTACGAAGAAATATCACACCGTACAAAACGACCCTGTTGTAAATTTAAAAGGAAATGCAAAATCGCAAAAGCAAATTTTTAATTTTTTTTTTTTTCTTTTTTCTGATATTTTTTTACAAACACATTTCTGTTGTCACAAAGAAAAAAAAACCGATACAATACATATATTTACAGATGGCTTTAAGATGGACGGTCTCCTCTAAATGGTATCTACTTGGTGCATACTTATTGACTACAAAAAGAATGTAACGTTTCTTACATTCTAACTTCTTACAATACATTATTTACAATAACCGTCGTTTATATTTCATTTACATAAGGCTAAAGAAAAAGGAACAACTGTCTCCAACTGATACATCAGCTACTGTCGTAAAACCTAAAGTTTTAGTTTTTTGTTTAAAAATTCAAATTTTAACGTAATAAAATAAATTAATGCAAACATTTTTGATTCGTACAAAAAATATTCGGTGCTAAAGACGGTTTTAGATTGAAAAAATATTTTGAATTTAGGTTTGAGGTAGCCAAGACAAGCCATTTATCTCTCGTACACGTTTTTCGTATGCTAATACACGCTAAAGAACATTCACACTACGAGCAGTTTCGTTATTTTGTACACATAATAATTAGGTTTTGTAATTTACACACAGTTTCACACGCATCACGGCAGTGATAAGACTTAAAATTGAGATTTATTTTAAATGTCCGTATTTATAATTAGTTGCCTTTTAATTCAGCCCATCGACTTTCGAAAAATGCACGCATGTTATGTCCTGCTTTTCCCACTGGAGAATCGTCTTCGTTGAATGTTTCACAGTTATCAAAAATAAGCCGAGCGTCAGTACAAAATTCATCTTTTGATTTGTAACTAAAATTACCAATTATTAGCATTAATGTAAAATTCTCTGTGACCTCTGCCTCTTTACCTTCCATCTGCTAGTTTCTGTTTCATCATACTCAAATCCATTAATTTTTTGATCACTTTGCGGTATGATGGAAACTGTTTAGTGTTCACCGGAAGCAAAAAAGGCCATGCGTCTTGGTGAGTTTCCATTTCGCGGAGAATCGCCCTGTTGTAATTACACGTTTTAATCTCTTCCTTTAAGAATTCTAAAATGTTTGGCTAACCTGCAAGGAGCAAATTCCCGACTGGCTCTGTTTTTATCTTTTGCTTTATCACTCGTTTTCGACTTGTCCGCTTTATTTGAGTGTTTATCTGATTTAGAGCTCGCTTCTTCTGGTTCATCATCTTTAGCTTTGTTCGTTGACTCTTTCTTTCTTACGTTGGCAACACCAGTCGAAGCATTTTTCGATTTGCTTTTAACTGGTTTTTGATTACACTGAACGCACATCCATTTTCCTTTGGGCAAACTAAAATGAAGATAAAATTACGTTAGACATCAGTCATTTCAAGCAAAATAGATGTATCAAACCGAGCCAATGGCGGATCCAAACAATCCGTGTGAAATGCTTTGGGACAACCACTGCAAGTGACTAAATTTTTCCCCTTTTTGCTGCAAACCATACAAACGCGATCTCCAGTTGCCTAAGAAACAATTATTTTTAAAATAAAAATTAGCAAATAAAACACTGCCTATGCCTAAATGAAGCACATACCTTATTTAAACACTCATTGCAATACCAATCACCATCAGGAATCGAATCCATTTTTGGTTTGAAGCAGTACATATGATATCCTTTATCACAACCATCGCATAGTAACAGCATTGCTTCGTTGTCCCCACTGTTGCAAAATTGGCAACTCTAAAAAAAAATATTGTTTAGATAAATGTTTTAAAACTGTGCAATTACTTTTAACACTTACAGCTTTCATTATTGACTTATCCCATGCAATGCAATTTTCTAATAAACTAAGGCACATAGCGAGTTGGGCTGATGTTTCAACTTTCTCAACAGCGAGCCGCCAATGAATCAATCGAGGTGGCGGTTCTTCTGATATCAATGTGTTTTTATCCCCTGAATTGTTGCCAGTGTTAGAGCTAGTGTTACCGCTACTACTGTTGTGAGGCAAATTTGAAATATTCAAATCATTCGTACTAAAAAAAAAAAAGGTAAACAAATTCATTAAACCACTAATTTCTAATTTAGTTTCGCGAAAATACTTACTTGTGACCTAAAGGAGGTTTGATATATCGCGGTTCAATGTGACCTTCCAAATCGAGCAACCGAGAACGTGCAACATCAACAATAGAAACCGCCGAGTCGTCAACTTCGCAAGCAGCTCTGTACTTGACTTTTGAGTCTGTTGACGCTTTGGCAGACGGCTTCCAATTCTGAAAGAAATAAAATAATTTTATTTTTTGAGCTATTTATTTACGAGTAAAAAGTGATAAGCTACGAACCTTGACTTGCATGCTCGAATTGATTAATTTTTCTTCCAAACTTTCGACGTGCTCCAAAACGGATAAATCCACTCTGCGTGCAATTTCCACTAACCACGACTCGGGATCATCCGGTTCTGCTGCTCCGCCGACACATTTGGCAATTTTATCATCGAGTTCGTCGATTTCTAAATCGAACACTGTCAAAGAAATTTGTTTTAAACTCGTGACTTCATTCCACAATAAAAATAAATCTTACCACTCTCGTCACCTTTATTACATGCTTCGCAAGCAAACTCTTCGTACTTTTCCAGCTGTTTGTAAAGCATTCGTTCGCGAATTCCACGTTGATGTAACGCTTTCATCATATTTTTCACTTGATTCGCGTCTGAAATGCGCCACCAACCGCGTTGAAATTCTAAAAAAAAAAAATAATTAAAAAATTAATACATAAATTAAAGGTTTGCTAAATATAAAAAATAAAAAAAAGTCTCATTATACCTAGTGGAATTGGTTTAGCCTTTGGGTAAGTTTTCAACTTGTCAACACCAAGAACTAAGTTGACGTCATTAAGTGCTGGCGAAACACTATTCGAAAAGTGATTAGGCGTCAGAGAAAAATTTGACAGAGGACTGGGTGACGTCGGAATGTTGCCATTCATTATCCCCAACGGGATCGATGAAAATGGAGATGAATTAGGATACAATCCAAACGAGCTGTACGGAAGTGGCAGTGGAAAATTCACGTGATTCGCATTTTTCGACATGTGAAGCCTCGTCAATGATGTCTCATCACAGGGCATGCGAGGTAAAAGACTAAACCAAGGTTTTCCTACATTTTTCTCGGGCGAAGGTTTCAAAATGTCCTCCATCGAAAGACAAAACGAATCGTATCCAGAGTTGTTTAGAGATTTAGAATCTGTAGTTTGATTGGTGCTAAGTTTGTTGTTAGTCGATGCGTCTGAGCACACACCATTTTTTTCTGAGTTAGAGTTCAAAATCACGTCACTCTTAGAGTTCGTCGCTAGATCGTCAGTTTTGTTCGTCGACAATTTTTCAGCGCAATTCACTTTGCTCGATTTACAATCGTTGTCGTCAACATCACAGCTCTTGTCCTCTCTCTCATTCATTTGTTCATTTTCGGAAGAATCTCGCTCGCACTTTTCTTCTTCTTTATGTCCGTTCACATTTTTGTCCGATTTTGTTAAGTCATCGCTTTCATCCTCGTGTGGCTCGTCTGCCAACTCAGAGGTTTCAACTCCCTCAGCTAACACACCACCGGAAAAGGGTAAAACCCAATAGCGACGTTTGTAGCGATCTTGTCCAAAAGACATCCCTCGCAGTTGCTGATTGGCTTTAACCAACTTTCCTCGATACTGGTTCATTTGCTAGTTTAATAGTTTTTAAAAAAAGATCAAATTAAGAATATGAATAAAGTAAAGTAAATCAATTTCTTTTATACCCGTGAGAGTTTGTCAATTTGTTTCTTTAATTCGTCCAAACTCATTCCAATTTCTTCCTCTTCCTGTTCTTCTTGCTCCATTTCCCCGTGTGTGGTTAGTTGAGATCCTTCGCTCTCATTACCACTTTCGTTGGCACAATCATCTTCGTCTTCTTTGGCCACTTTCTCAGGTGAGTTATTTGTAGACAGTTGTTCGCTTTTCTCATCTTTCTCCCTCTCCCCTTCGGTTGCTTCCATTTTTTGAGTGAGTCGCAATTTCTTATTTTGAATCGACTTGAGTCTTAATAAATAAATAAATAAATAAATATATATATATGTTAATTTAAGGTTTAAAGAGTTAAATTCCTAAATCTTACTTTCTCAATTTGCCTTCAATCATCCACTTGTCTTTACGCAAACTTGCTACTAATTCGATACTGGTATCAATTTGGCGGCAAATTGCGCGACTACACAGTAATTCGTTGCAAATGAATGCTAAAATGTTAGCTTTTTGTGTAGCATTTAGCGACAAGTAAGGTCGTTCTTCTAGCCACTGACTCATGACGTTGCTTTTGCCAGCAAAAGCTTGAATAAAAATCCGAAGAACCTCTGAGATCGTATAACCTGTGATGTCAACTTCTTTCAGGGCTTGTCCCAAGACACTTAGGTGCTGTAACGAAAAATTGGTACATTGAATTAATTCACTGAAACGCTCAAAACTCTCTTATTTTTACTTTAGTATTAATAGGAGGACCAGGATCTTCAATAGCGCAAGTGAGCAGATGATGAATAATCGAAATTAATTCCTCTTCAGCATTTTCGTTATTCAACAAGGCCATTTGCAAAGTATTCAAAGTTGGAAGACTTTGCATGTCAAAACCCAGAGTTTCACCAAAGTTGTTCAGAAATTCGACCACCATCAGTAAATCGGTGAATGCTTTTCCTGGTAATTTTACGCCTGGTATACGATCGAGTGTAGGTAAAGTCTAGATTTATATTAAAAAAAAACAACAACATTAGAATCCACCCGTTAACACTTTTGTTATTCTAAAAGTACTTCAGCATCGGCTATTTCCATGTCTTCGACAGGTTTCCTGAGTTCACGAAGAGCTTCTAATTCGAGCTTACGTAGTTCCTATTTCAAATGAATAATTAGTAAAGATTATATTTTTTAAATTAATTCTGAGCATACCATTTTTCGCTCTTTATTCAAACGTTTCTCAGTTTTCCTCTCTTCCCTGATCCTTTCCCTTTCCTATTCAGTAATAATAAACTGTCATTACAGGGACAAACTTATCAAAGTTAATCACATTACACAAATTACCTCCTGTTTTTTGTGAGCTTCTAATGCTTTAACGAGAAGCATGTGTTGTCTCCTTCGTTCTCGCTCCTGTAAATCAATTTTAAAAAACAGAATAAAATTAATTTAAAAATTACATGAAAATAAAATAATTGATAATATTAAAGCATGTAAGATGAAGATGGATGAAACAAAATGGAAACGTCAAACAAAAGCAGACTGTGTTTTAAACAAATAAAGAAACAAACGAACGAAGAAAACGTAGTCCCACAAGGTACGTACCAAGTCAACCATAATGAGCATTTCTCTACGTTTTTGTAGTTCCTAAAGTCCAGCATTTGAGAAAGAGAGAGAAAGAAAAAACGAAAATGTCTGACCACATCGAAATTAGACAAAACAAGAAAACTTTCAGTTACAAAAAGAATTTAAGGCGAAATATTTCCAGGAAAACCCACATCGAACCTACCTGAACTTTCAAAAAAACTGCATGTTGCCGTTTCAGTTCTCTTTCCTAAGAAACAAACAAACATAAAAAAATAACACAAACATTAAATACGGGAAAATACAACAGTGATTCAAACATGACAAAAATGCAACAGTTAAAAAATGCAATGCTAAAATACCAGATGACACATTACCTTTGCCTTCCTCGACGCTTCCTCGACGCGTTGTTTCTCAAGCTCTTCCTGACGCTTTTTACGGGCCTATGCATGCAAATATTACAGCCATGCTTTAGTATTAAAAAAAATAACATCGTGCAAAAATACATTGACTACAATAAATATTCGTAAATATTATAAATACATTCATGCTAATAAAATATTTACTGCGGTATAAATTCATGCCTAAAGCAGATTTAAAAATTCAAAATTTATCATCCTAAACTCAATTTGTACCTCCAGCATTTGCTGCGCTCTCATTTCCTTCTCCAAACGTAGCTGCTCTTGCTTTTCGAATTTCTCCTGCTGTCGAAGCAATCTCAAATGCTCTTTGTGCTGTTTTGCTTCAATAGCTGAATTAAATTAAATTAAAATAGTTTATATCACTTTTAAATACGTTTTCTATTTTCTATTACCTTTTAATTTTCTCGCTTCTTTACTAGCGTGAGCAGCTTTTTGTCGTTCTCCCCTTCTACGAACTTTAGTCTCGGGTCGATTAATCGAAGGTTCTCCGGCTAGTAAATTAAACAAATAATTATTTACTTTCAAAAAAACTATTAAAAGTAAATTACATTGAGCATCAAGCCTATGCTGATTCCTGGACTTCTCTTGATCGACTTTTTTCCTATCTCCTCTATAAGCAGAACGTCGCCGCTTACTTGACCTCAGTTCAGTAATTCGAGAAATAACTTCTTGCTCTCCCAAAAGAATATATTCCTAACCAGCAATTAATAATAATTAAAAAAAAATTAAAAACACTTCGTAATAAGTATATTTACGAGATTATCTCCACTTCCAACAGGTTCTAAAAATTCTCCAATGTTAATTTTGGAACTAAAACTAAAATTCTCCCTTGTTATATCGGTTATGTTGTTTTTATCTAAGTACTAAAATTAAAAAAAAAAAAAAAAAAGTTTTATTAATAAATAATATAGTTGACAATGTTTTTCTTCATTACCCGTACTACTTCCGAGTAAGTTTTTAATTTTTTCCCACACGGACTGAAGTAAGTTACAGTTCCTCGAATACCGCTACAACTAAAAGCCTTTATTTTAGTTTGCCTGTGCCAACCATGTTCTAGAGGAATTCTCAATTCTGTTTCCTCAATTATCAATCGCCTCCGTTTGACAGATGGGCTCGCTATTTGTAAAAACAGAAAATATAGATTTAACATTAATACCATAAAACTTTTAAAAATGCAAAAAAAAAATTACTCGTTCCATGAATCTCGTGAGATCTCTTCTGTCCCTTCAACAACCCAGAAACTGGAGTACTTGCTGTACTGGTACCCTGAGATCGTTCCGTATCCTCTGTATCCGGCGTTTCAGTTTCAGAATCAGACTCAGATGACGAAGAGTCAGATTTACTAGAGGAATCTGCAACAACATTTAATTTAATTCTTTACAAAAAAAAATATTTATTGCAAAACGTACCAGAATCATCGCTACTATCGTCAACTGAACTGTCGTCATCCGAACTTGATTCTAAAGTGTTTGCTTTAGGAATCGTTTCGTCTTGACTTTTATATTTCGATCCCAACACACTGTCTTCACTAAAATACGAACTTCGATGAGCAGAAGCAATCATTTTAGCCATCGAAAAGTCTGATGATGTTGATAAGCGAGCCGATTCAATCATTTTAGACATTGAAAAATCCGAAGGTAAATGTCCCGCCCCTCCGGACAACAACGAAACAACTTTGCTACTCATGGGAGTAGAAGTCATAAACGGTGACATGTGTGAAGATGCAGACGTGTAGTTCATGTCTAATTTACTATTTTGTAAAAACGACGACTGTTTAGAAACTTTTCGGTTTGATTGCTTTGAATGTTTTGTTTGAGCTTCTGAATACTTGATTTCTTCCTGCAAAGTAAATTAATTTGTTAAGTAAATGATTTTAGGTTTAATCTCAAAATATTTACGTACTTGATTGTACGTGTGATCCATATCCAATTTAGCCAAACCGAAATTGTGTTTAATTTTCCTTTTGCGTGACGACGGCACATCATACCACTCTGCACATAAATAAGTCATTAGTTATAAAAACAAAATTAAATATTAACTTGAATTTACCTTGAGACAAAACTGGCGGTGAAGGAGACACAGCTGTCGACGGTTTTAGCGAAAGATTCAAGGGACCAGAAGAGGATTCGTGAGGCAGTGATTCAGAAGCAGCTTTAAATTTAGGTTTAATCTTTTATGAAACATAAAAATTTATTTTAAAAATTGCGATAAAATGTGCAAAACTAATAATAAACTCACAGGATTTACTTCTTTTTTACTTATTTCGTCTCTCTTGCTGATTAACGATTCGATTGAGTGATGAACCGGTTCAGTTTTCTCGTTCAAATTACAACTTAAATCAGCTGGGCTACATTTCCCACTCTTCGTCTGAGATTTTTCCAGACTTTTACCCTGTTATTATCATTTTTTTTAATGTTAATAACGATTATAAAAAATAAATCATTTTGAAAAATACTTCTTTTTCCAGCATTTGTTTTTCTTTGTCCGCCGATTCCAAATGCAAATTTTTCGGACTACTGCGGCACTTGGAACTAGCATTCTTCCAAGAACCTGAAGTATCTTTAGTGATAACGGTTACAGGTAAAGTGTGAACGCCAGGTGTTGGCACGGAATGCTTATCCAGCATTGTCTGGCGCATTTTCGATTCCGATGACGACGGAGTAACAGTGGATGGCGACATGATTACACCGTTGGAATGAAAACTCAAATCGGAGGGATTTTTGCCATATCTAACAGGTCTAAAACATTTGTTTAAAAATTAAAAATATTTTAATATATATATATCGACATAAATCACTCACGTGGACGTGACGGTTACACTCGAAGGATTAGTGTAAATTGGACTGTTAACACTACTTTCCCTAGCTGAGGATACAGGTGATATAGCCTTTCGGCGTGAGGAAGATTTATATTCACAATGTACTATTTAAAAAAAATACAAAAAAAAAAAAAAAAAAATCAATTAGAAGCAAACTTAACATTTAAAAACACAAGGCAACGACAACAACACAAAACTTGCATCGACTAATGACATACACGACTACGAAGTTGGTTTATAGCGGCAAAAAAGCATCATCAGAGGCAACAGACATTATTGGTTTTCTAGCAGACCATCATTCTCAACACTGCAGGCTTATTTTTTAGAAATTGCAGATAGTGCGTGCCAACTTATTGGATTTTCCCTCACGTTAGTAGTCAGTACCCAGCTCGACACAGTTTTTTCCCCCATCCCAATTCACTTGGCAAAAAAGAAAAATGCTGCACTCCGCACAACGTACCTTATTTCCGCAGCCATTTTCCATTAATTTCATCCCAAAACTCTCCTATTATTAAACCATTTACTTTTTATTATTATTAACTGCTCTCTCTATTCTCCTTATTTATAATTAAGCCTAATTAAGTTGGGAAAATTAAATAACCCTTTTAATGTTGGGCCTGCTTTTTAAGAGGAAAAATATTAAAGCAATGAACTCGTGTTCTTTGCGTTTTAAAAACAACTTGCAGCTATTATTTAAGTCATTTACCAAACAACAATTTTCAGTTTCTCTCGCAAATTATTCGGTACTTCTTAACGCTCTTTTTTCGTCTTTCTTTTCGAGAAAACTTTCAGTTTTTTCACCTGTCCACCTGTTTCCTGAAGCCGGTCATGCATATCTATACAAAAATTACTCGTAACTCTACGTCGTGAAGAATAATAAACCCCATAATGGTATTAAACTCTTATTTCCTTAGAGAAAAACATTTTCAGAAAATGGGTGTATAGGAAAGGGGCGAAAAAATAAATATACACATACACACACATCAATTGAAAAAGAGAGAAGAGAAAAAAAAAACAAAGCCGTGAAGGGGAGCCAAGCATAAAAAGGGGCAACAAGACAAAAAAAGAGAAAAAAGAAAGCAAAAGCTATTACAGCACCAGTAATAGATTATGTGGACTCTCGAATCACAAGGGAGAACTCACTTTTATGAGGAGGAGGATGATTCGCAGAATGCTGACTGAGAACATCATAACCCGGGAGAAGTGAGTCGCGATTTAGATTCACAAAAGTCGAGTTGGTGGTGGAGGAAACCAAACTACGCATAAGGTAGTCTGGGTGCAACAAACGGGATGCCATTGGCCACCAAGCTGAACCTAGCCATACACAAAGACGCCAACAACATTTTTAAACTCTGCACCCAACACACATTTACATCTCAGTTCATCAGTAACGGTCCTAATAAAATGGAGTTTCTAAATTCACATTATCACACACAACTCCGGTGTTTTTATTTTTTATTTTTATTTTCAACGCCAGAAGAAAAATGAGGGGGGGGGAACGTGAGTTTCTTGGCTTATTACTTACCTGGCGGTGGTGATGAAGTATAAGCAGCAGATGTTACAGGTGTTGCCAAGGCCCCTAATCCTCCGAACGCAGACGACGCCAGATTGAGTTGAACAGGAAAGGCGGATGGGTGGCTCAAAAGTGGTAAGGAATTGGGCAAGTGAGCATAGTGAGTGTATAGCAACGCACTGTTGGACACAGAACTGCCAAACAAACCGTGGCCTGAAATAAAAGAAATAAAATAAAATTGAATTTTCTTTTCTTGTTTTGTATTTATGAAATGGACACATTTTTTGTTTTAATTTACCGAGATTTCCTGGATCGAAAACATTGCCTCTAGGACTCTTTGAATTCAACTCTCCGGGATCCATATTCCTATTTTAGCAGCCTTCACCTAAAATGTAACAAGTCATTTTTAAACAAATCGAATATTCAATGTTTGTGTCTTTTCTCGTATATTTGCATTAAATATTCACTTTCCCCTAGTTGTTTGTGTTATGGTTAAAGTTGGGTGATAAAAACAAACGAAAAGCATAAAAAGCTCATGAATTATATAAGTATTAATATAGTAAACAAACGCTACAGTTTGCAGTCACACCGAAATGATGGAAATTTGTCTCTGCAGACGGCGAGTTCACTTTTATAAGCAATCAATAGAAACCACCACCATCGAGAAAAATATCACTTTTTTTCTGCACACACAACGCACAACACACAAACCTAACCTGCAAAAATGATCGCGCACATCCAGAATAAATTCCCAAAACACCTTAAAACTGTTCAGAAAATATAAAATAAACTTGTAATAACAAAGCGCCTTTTTTTTTTATGGATTATTAAATTGACAAAAACAAATTAATGTTCGGTTATAAAACGGAAAAATTTCAAACTTTGTGAAGATATTGCCAATTTGCCATGGTGAATGAAATTACCCGCATAAAATATTTTTATATTTATTTCAAATACTTAAATCAATTATAAAACGATAATAACACGTACATGACTACTAAACTTCCTTAATTTGGTTGAGGCAGATGGCGAGTGGAGTTTTCCCGATGAAAGGGATAGAGGGCGAATGACCTGTCTAATTTCTCAACTGACCTGTCAAGAGAATACACTTTTCTCCAAGGTCAACATACTTAAAACAATTTCACCCGATACTTTTTACTTTTGTTTTCTTAATCAGAAAATTTTTTCATTTAACGTACCGTTAAAATAAAAAATCTCGAAAATCTCCGTATGACTCAACTTATTTTCCAAATATTCCTCCCTTATAGGGAAATTGTATTAAGGCATCACCGAAGCGCTTCTTGGGTCACGATGTTTCCTTATAAACAAATGGTTGCTGTTATTCGACGCGAGTTGCGGACAAAAAAACAAAAAAGTATCATTTATATAAACACTCCTCGGAACACTTCAAATTATGACTTTCGCGTCCGCATATTTAAATAATCATAATTATAACCTTCAAAACACCAAACCCTATTTTAAAAAATCGCTTTTAGCATGTTATGTTAATAAAATCGAGTTTGAATCATGATAATAAAAAATTTCAGCACATTTTGGTGTTTTTGGTTTCGAAAACAGGTCTTAGAAATTAAATAATTTTCTTTATGAATCCTTTCTAACTTTTAACGACTATTACCGGCATAAAACTTGATTAGAGTCACTTAAATACTAGGATTGCAATGACTAGTCACATTGATAAAGACTCATTTTAGCTTGCAAATAATAAAATAATCAATTTCCTATTTGAAAAAAGAAAGATTGGTTTTTAAAAAATTAAATAAACAAATAAATAAATAAATAAATAACTTGCCAATAAACAGATCTCGCTGTAATTAATAGAAGCAAATAGTGTTTCGACTCATTTTGCGTATCAAAGTGCAGCTGCAGCGGGCGAAAACCCGATTTGGAAGAAAGTGAATTTATGAAAGCAAGGGCGATAGAATTCATCCTCCATTATCGGTGAGGAGTGTTTAGGCCTCGCTTTTCTCCGACTCGACACTTGATTCGTTTGTCACCCAACCAAGTCCACTTGCGGCCAAGGGAAACGAGAGTCTGACGAAATTTTCTCGATACTCTTTCTTTCCTTAAAAGCCTGAACAAAGTTGTCTCAACTTTGTCAACTAACGACCCGAATTAATACTCATTTATGCACTTAAAAAACACCCGAGACAAAATATACGGTGACGACGAGCTCGATCAAAGTGCGAATAAATATGTCGGCATAGAAATAATTCTAGATGGGGTAGGGAAAAAAGGAAATTGGACATCAAAGAGGGAATAGATAAACACGGGGGGCTCATAACCGCCACTACTTAACGTCCGAATAAAAATACAGAACCCCGTGTGCCGTGTTTATGTGTTTAAATTGGCAATTTAGTCTATTAAAATGTCGATTAAAATGCGCTAAATGTTGTGCTAGTTGGTTGATATTTGACGGTAAGGAAACTTCCATTTGAATCGGTCATACAAAAGTAGTGTTTTGCGATTACGGACGAACAAAGTGACGGATTCATTCAATGTTTGTGTGGATTTCACGTCAAAATAGAGTGAAAAGAAACATTTAACCGAATCAATCGGTACTTACTTTTAATCTTCATGTTTAAACCGAAGAAACCGTCGAAATTTACAGCGTAGACAAGCCAAGAAAACCAAGAATTGTCCTGGAATCACCGTTTCAGGGAAAAATGGAGTAGTACTAGCAGGTTTTAGGTAGGAGCGCATGTGGTTTCTTATGCGTGACGTCATCAACCTCCTTATGACAACAGTGATGCATTAATAAGGAAATGATAGAAAAAAAATTGTAGAACGCAGCATTTTTAATTTTACAAATCTTTAATTTTTGTGCACAAATTATTAAAAAGGACTTTTAATTATTTCTTTTATTTATTCATCATTGTTATTATTTTATAAAATAACTTTTGGAAACAAAAATAATTTTATTTGTCATTTTATTTTCTTTACAAAAATTGTATGTTTATACTAAAAATATAGTAACAGTTTAAATTTAAAATATTTAAGTAATACTTTTATTTGTACTGTCCAGTTTTTTATTCCTTTTAAATATATATTTTTTAATAATTATTTAAATTTGAAAATAAAGACATTTATACTTTAGATATAAACGTATTGCGAAAAACTTTAAAAATTATTCTTGTACTCTAATTTTAATTAAATCAAAATTTTATAATTAAATCTTCAAAACTTCAAACTTCAAAATAAAAATAAATACGGATTATCACTGCCACTAGATGGCAGTAATAATCAAACACTAAATAATTAGATAATAATTTTTCACCTCTTTAAAAATTGTGTAAGTAAAGGTAGAGCTATACCCGATACATTAATTAAAATTGCATGAAAAACAAAAACAGATAAATACGAAACACGATAAATAATTTTCTTAGGAGCCAATTGCACGAGCGAATTGGTCAACATCAATCCACCAAGTGCAAGTAAAACTCTTATCGAGATGCTCAAGCCCGAAGTATTAAGATTTTTATAAGTTGTAGATGTTGACAGAAATCCTACTCCCAGAGTGTAACCCATAAATCGCCACATAATATAGAATGGAGTCGTGGTAATATGGACCCAACTGGCATTCGCACACCATTTATACGCTAGTTTTACAGTCCATTTTGTATCAACCCCAGACACTGAAAAGAAAACAAAAATTAATAAATAAATAAATAAATAAATAAATAAATAAATAAATAAATAAATAAATAAAAAAAAAAAAAAAAAAAAAAAAAAAAAAAAAAAAAAAAAAAAAAACAATAAAATAGACAATTTTTATACCTTCTAAAACGAAGTGCAAAACAACGAAACTGACAATACTGAAAAGAAGACCTAAAACGTAATGTCGAAGACTGAACGAATATGGATCTGTATTACAAACGAGTTTTCCACTTGCAATAGCTGTTGATAAATTTTTTATTTTAAAAAATGTGTTAAAAACAAATTTGATTATTAGAAAGGGAACACTTACCGATTACGAAAGCAAGTATACACTGATGTGGAAAATGAGCTGCGATATACACTCGTGACAAGCCTTGAATTCCCATAACTATAGTGAAAACAATCCATGCAGGATATTTGATGTTTTTCCTTCAAAATAAAAATAATAAAATAAAAGTAAAAAATTACTTTTGAATTATTTTTAACTCACTTATAATTTTTAGCAACTTTATCTATTAGTGCTTGGGTGAGCACATACCAAACTATTCCCGTAATTCCAACATGCCCCGATGGATTGCCTTAATTAAATGTCCGGTGCAAATTATAACCAACGGTAAGACTGCTTAGGTAATGGACATTTTTATATCTAATATACTGGTACCAGGTCCTGTTTCGCAGGTGTTGTAAAATTGTTCTAGATGTATCGACTCGGAAAGGTTCATCTCGTGAATCCACCAGTAAGGACGATCTCCCATCAATGCCCTATAAAATAAAATAAATTATTAATTTTTAAATATTTTCTTTTGCATGATTTACTTCTTACCATTTCATAATTAAGTTTAACCAATCTCCTAGAATATACGCTTGCAGTACTTTGATTCCCAACTTGCTGTCGAATGGATAAATTAAAGGAAAGTACAGCAAACATATGGAATCTGGATTTCCAAACGTGTTGGAGTAAAATGTGAAAAAATTGCCCCAACCATGAAACCTAACAATAAAAATAAAGATGTAAAGAATTTTTAAATAGGATATAACAACTCATACCACTGTTGAGTGCTTTCAATTACACGTAAACCCCACACATTCAACGCATACATTTCTTCCGTTTGTACGAAAAATTCCACTGTTTGCAATTTGAGTTTACATGTGCATATCTGTAAAAAGTTAAAAATAAAATCAATTAAATAAAAAATACAAACACGAAGCAGATTTAAAACTTCTGTAGTTATAAAAATTACATTAATTCTTGAATGTTTAAATTTTACAGTAATAATTCCAGAATTCGGCAACACGAGTCCGATTGTTGTGATAACTGTAAACACAGATTGTTGATGTTGATTTCACACATTGATCGCGGCGGGTAGAAATTAAATCTGGAGTTTAAATCACAACACGACCACGTGCATAATTAATTAACTAATGTATAATTTATATAATCAATCATTTCATAATTCATGAC
>JAQFZP010001452.1:0-19318 GCA_034695745.1 Geophilus truncorum | reverse complement strand
GGGCACCTCGCTTTTGCTTCTCACTCACTTCCTTTTAGTTTCGCTATCGTATGTGTTTATCCATAATCAATTGATTAAGAAACAACCCCAAGAAAAACAAAATTAAAAATATGCTTTATATGTACCGTACGGTAAAACCGTGGACGTGTTATAGATCGACAATCAACACACGATCGATTTATATTTAAACATTAAAAAAAAAATATTTTCACTTTTCGTTAAAAAACACATCTAACTGCAATCACTGCAATATATATAAACAAATCTTTTATAACAAAGTATTGCGATTGATATAAAAAAAATGTTGTAAATTTGTATACATTTCATTGACATAGAAATAAAATATTTCTGAAAACCGGAAGTCGCCTATTCTTGTGCGTCGCGTCACAGGTACATAATTCCGGATGACAATGTTGGCTAATGTGAGCGGGAATGAACCCGTGACCCTTTGGTACCGTCATTCCAATAACCCCCCGTGCAAAGGGTCAAAGTCCGGCCACGGAATCACATCAAAGAGTTGAGACAGGCCTAAGGCAATCTAGGCAAGTGTAATCAAAGGGTAAGTTTTATCTCCATTTTTTTTTCTACCGAAAATTTTCCCTGAGTAATCTAATCCTTTATTGCGTGATGGTTTTAGCAGTGCATTTTTACCTTTGGGTCTGGAAATCCGAGTTTTATCTTTATTTACAAAGTATTTATTAGCAAAGATAGCATTTTGTAACTTTATATAGGCTTTGATGTATCAAAAATACACAAGGTCAAGAAGAAACGAGAAAAAAATAGATGTAAATAAGAAACCCAAACTTCCTTATGATATTGATAGATCCATATTGCTTTTACTCATATATAATTTCAATGTTTTTCTTAAAAATCTTTAAATTATTCTAAAAATATTTTTCTTACTTTTTTCTCCTTCTTTCTTTTTCAGTTTATTATTATTCAACCATATTTGGAATTCGCTATTAGGAAGTAATGAATAATTCACGTAATTTTTTTTTAACTGGTAAAATTTATTCAAAATAAGTCACTAGATACACACTACACATAAAAACATGTGTTTATCGACATAAACAAATTAACCATTCATTAAGGAAAAGAAGAAAAAAAAATTATTTTAATTTCCCACATTTTTATAATTCCCAAATATCTTTTAACAAAACATAAAAAAAATTTCCCATTTTTTTCTGCCGAAAAAACCTAAAAAAATGTTGCTACACAACTCCCCTAAACAGAAAAGCAAAACCTCATTTTACCTTAACTCCACCTTAATCTCCCACCTCACCCCACTCAAGAGCCATCCAAGGGCACTAGCGTCATGAGGCGCAGTTATTGATGATGCGACCCATTTTCTATCCACCCCCCCAACTCCCCCCTACCTCGAGCATCGGGTAAAAAGGTCCACTCCGCCCCCCTGCAACGTCACATGATCAGTGACGCGCGTGAGGGAGCAGCAAACCTCTGAGGAAAGGAACGGGGTGTGGAGGGGGCATTTAGCTCCTATTCCCCGACCATTCCGCCACTTTGTCGTCCAACTCCATGATCACACAACGTACGAGGTAAGTGTCGAGTAATATTTCTCGCATGCCTGTGTCTGTTTTCATCAGCCATTCGGTCGCGTGGCTTATTTTCGCTCGGCTTCGTAATTCTCGTCTACTCCTTCTCTTCTCGTACTCCCGCTTGGCTTCGTTGTAGAGCCACGGTCTGGATGCCAGGCGATGCATGCGGTAAGCAGACGACGAAATTTTTTAGCTGCACTTTGCGTTAACCGTGAAATTCGACTGCCTTCAATTAGATAAATTGTGTCCGTTTAAGCGTTGCTGGATTGAGTTATTTTAATGGGTGCGGTAATCGAGGAAAATTACTTATGTAATAACATTTGCACTTTCGTTTCATGCTTTTCGCATGTCAGGTTTTAGTGTTATCGCGCGGCTTTGCGTCGTCTGCCCGAGGAAGGAAGTTGAAAATGAGTTGATTATTTGAGATTTACCCCCGCGAATTTCAGTTTAACATATATAAATAAATATATATATGTGAAATCTAAAATCAATTTTTAAATTATTAAATTTCATAAAATTTTTTCAAAAAAATATATTAATATACCCTAAGGAGACATTTTTTTTTAGCAAATTGCTACTTCTAATATTTTTATTATATTTTTATTTTTTGTTATTGTCCATGTAAAAACATATCTTCATTGTTTTTACTGTTTCCATTATGTAAAGCAGGAAGCAAATTAAAGTCTCGCATAACCTCAAATTTCAACTCTTTTTGTCTTTGTTATTTTTTCCCCTTTCTTATATTGTTATTTCCCTCATTGAAATTGTTTTAAATAATTATTCACATTTTTACCTCAGTGATGTTTGCATTTTCGGTTACATCCACGTGTTCCCTAAGGTTAGATAGGGGTGAATGTTGCCGGGCGGGCCTTCACCTTTTTCCTCATCCACTCGAGTTCATCCACGTGTTTGTACTTTTTTCTGCGTTTAGTTTCTCTTATCCCCTAATCCCAAATGGGTAAAAGAATTCACTTGTATTTATTTAGAACCACTTCCTGTAAAGCAACGAATCCAAACATGCAGAAAAGCACTTAGAAAGAGGCTTAATTAAATCTTAAAATTAAAGAAAATAATAATTTTTGACCTAGTGAAACAAAAAAACAGGAAAAGGGGGTGTTAGACCTTGAAGAAAAGAAGAAAAAAAAACTTCTTTTACCTTAAATTCTTCAAGAACACGATGCAAAATTCCAAAAGTCCCTTAAGATAGGAAAAAAATGATGACGTCACACACCCATTGGATTACATAGATTGGAATTTAACACTGGCTTTTATATCTTTCCCCCTCTTCTTTCTTGACAAAATAAAAAAAAAGTCTTGTGGGTTGGAGATGGATGGGAGGCAAGTCTGTGCGTGGAAGAGCCTGAAAAACCAACCCCTTTTCAATAAGGGCTCAAAGAGTTCAATGTTCCACCCCCTCACCCATTTTTACCCTGTAGACGAAGGGGGGAAGAAGGGAGGGGGTTTAGTCCACTCACTCAACCCCTATTTCATCTCTCCCCATCTCTCTCTGGGTGTGTGAATTTTCATTTTTTGTTTACTGTCCCTGTTGGTGGTGTTTTTTATGGTGGGGGGGAAAAATGTCTTTTTTTTTCAGCGCAATTTGAATTTTAAGTTGGAGTGACATTTAACTTTATTATTTTAGTGAAGTTGTTTTTTCATCCACTTTATAAAAAGATTTATTTTTTCCAAAAAAAAATAATAATAATATTTTTTTGTAGATTTAAAATACAATTAATTGTATTACAGTTATTTTTAAACCCCCTTTTTATTAGCAAGTAAAAACTCCTTCGCTACTTTTTATTACACTCAAATAGAACGGAAAGAAACAAGTTTTTTTATTAAAGGTGAACTTGAACCACTGCTCGCTCGCACTTCTCTCGCCAGACGTCGCTCAAGTTTGTTATTCACTGTTAAAAACCTTGCGCAATGATTAGGAATCGCCCACTATTTTTGGGCTTCAAATTGGTTTGATTTCCATATCAAGAAGAAGTCGCAATTATCATCATGTAGAACAAGTGTTTAGTTAGGTCAGGGACTGTGCACTAGCCTCGCCTGGAGGCACTGGTGGGAGGGTGGAGGGATAGGGTGGTGTTTTGCAATGTTCATCTGTCTGTGAGGGACCCTGAAATAATATTAGAAAGGAATTCCCCCAAGGGGGTAACTGCAATTTGGGGAAAATATCACAAACTGCAAGGATAAGTATAGGGGAAAAACAAGAAAAGTTAATTTCATAAGTATGCCAGGATTAATCAAGAATGTTAACGCGATTATCTAATTAGCATTGTTTTATCGTATCGTTGGATTATGCAAATAATTTAAGTCGTGGATATCTTTATTCTTTGATAGAGGGGAAAAAAGTAATCCAATTACACGTATTTATGTTGATAGTTGAAAATAATAACACGTAGACAGAGTGTAATTTTTATTATTTATTTATTGACGTCAGATGCTGACATTTTTTTTCTTCTTGGACTGCAAGGGTTAGAAGCCTGTTCGCAGTGAAAGCATAAATGTAATTTCCGTTTCTTTCTTCGTCCAGCTTTTTCTCACCCTCAAGAAACATCCTATATAACCCTCCCTCCCTCCTGCTCCCACCCTATCTGTTTTTACCCCCCTACGAAACAATAGGGCTCGGTGAATGAGGAGGGGGAAAAACTAGCAACGATTCAAGTAGGCCTAACTTTTACTATATCTGTATACTTGACCTAAATTTATATTATTAAAGGAAAATGCAATAAAAGGCATCGATTTCACGATTATATGGCTTTAATACAATGCAACAACTCGCGTCTAAGTGGTGATGAAATGAGACCTTTTGTATTGTTTGCAAACGCGACATTGAACTCGAATTTTTTCATGTCAAAATTTAAAAATCACACACTCGAATTCCGCTTAAAGGGAGGAATTGAAGCGTGTAATCAGTTTCAAATTTCCATTTATGAATAAGCGAGAAATTTTGATACACTAGCAGCTCTTTTTTTCATTATGAAAAAAAAAACAAAACAATTGTTATTTTTACAAAACTCTTCTGATACCTTAATTTGGCTTTTAATTTTAAAGCCATTTAACACAAATAGTGACAAGGTTTCAAGAAAGAAACGAACACAAAGCAGAGCTAAGTCGCAGAATAAACCCAATTATTGTTAATTATTGGTGAAATTACCCTTCTCTCTCCCTACAGTACCATGGGGAGTGAAATAAAAATATAGAGGTGGTGGTGTTCTTCATCCGGTTCCCCCATCTACTTTTCTTCTCCCACCGCCATCCTCCTCACAACCCCTATAAACAATGTGGGTCTGTGAGGTGGGGGTCTATTTTTTGTTTAATTACTTTCCTCCCTTGGGAATAGGAGCCTGCAGGGCGCCCCCTTTTCTTATTTTTACCCCCTGCGGGTACAGACGGAGTTTGTGGGTGGGTCACTTATGAAACAGGTGAGGAATAAGATTCTCCCACAGAAAGCTGCAACTCAAACTCGGACGCAGATGAGATGAATTTAATGAGGACTGAGCGCCGCAAGGTACAGTTTAAGGGAAAAAGGGGGAATTTTGACGAAATAAGGTTGTAAAATGTTATTAATGGGGCTGTAGAATAATTTAAGATATTGGGATATTGTTTTATTTTTATTAGAAGTGAGCTAAAGTGGATTTTGGACATTTGCCAACAAAAAGGTGGAAATGAAATTTAAGAGTTTATGAGATTTTTTTTTTTCTGTTGTGGGTGAGAGGATTTTTTTATTTATTTTTTATTTATTTATATTTTTTTTTGATAGGGTGTTACGGGAGAAAGGTATTAAGAGAAATTTGGGATTTGAAATGAAAATGTATGAATTAAAAATGGTTTTTGTATTTGCTCGTTAAGACAAAGCAAGCAAATGGACGCGAGCAATTTGATTGAAATCAATATTTGTAAAAGAGAGAAGGGGGAAAAACGAGTTTCTTTCGGATGAATGAAATCTTTTGCTTCATGAATATGTCATCCTTTTTTATGTCTTTGATGCACTTTTTCTTTTCTTTATTTTTTTTAATACAAAAAAAGTCTTATTTTTTTACATTTCTTTCTTTAAACAAATATATGAAGAAAAAAATTAGATGTTAAAAAAAGTTCTTTTTAAAAATCACTGTTAAAAAAAACAAAAAAACCTTGTTTCCTACTTTTCTTTTTACAAAAAGAAAAAAAAAAAAAACTTTTTTCCTACTTTCTGGTCAGGTGTTTCTACCGCTTTTGAGATGTAAATTTTTTAAGTGAAATTTTTTCTTTCATTTTACAACTTCATAATTACATAAGGGACGAGGGAAAGGGAAAAATGATATAATACTTATAAGAATTTATAGTTATTGACTTCCGGTTAATAAAAATAATGTCAGTGAATGTAAAGTTATCGCTTCAATTACGCATTAAATAACGTCAAAAACAGTTATGAACATTAAAATGTTTAATTTATTAATTAATTAACACTATGTCATCTGATTTAACTTAATCAAAGTCGGGTAGAGTGAAACTGATATAAAATATCATATTTGTATGTAGCACCCCCTCCACCCCCTTTGATTCCCCTCCCTTGGATTGAGGCAGTGTACCTGTCCACCTTCCCATCCTTTTCTGTGGATGTTATTGATTAGAGATGTCTGGACGCCACCATCTTTAGGGGTAGATGAAGGGAGGTGTGGGAGGTGAAGGGGTTGCACTTCTCTTTCCCAGATATTGATTTGGAAGTGTGGGAGTTAGGGGCTATATCAAAATGTTTGTAATGCTTGTGGAATAAAATTTGGAAAATGTGATTCTGTTGCTGCTCCAAGGCACACAAGAGTAAAAAAAAATAATCAAAAATGAAATATTAATCACAAAATAACATCATGTGATACTTTGATGACATTGTGATACCAGTTTTTTAATTAAAGAAATATAAGAAAATATTATTTAAGGAGACAATACAGTCTTCATTTTTATAATTTATTATAAAATTATTAATTATAAAGACTTATAGTTAAAGTTTTTTTTTCCTCTTTTAGGAATGGGGTGATAATATGGACCCATTTTATTGATTAATATGACATGTATCGTGGCATTACACTCTGGTGTGTGATATAGGAATTAAATGGTAAATAACTGACTGATTCATGAGGGACTGTTGACTTAGCAAAACTTTCAATAATTACGTTATAATTTGTTTAATGCTGGTAAAGTTAACTATTTAGAAGGTGAATCTGTGGCTGTGATGGAGGAAAGAAAACTTGAGTTTACTTTGGTAGAATTGAATGTGTGTATGGGGGCGGTGATGGAGGTGGGGAGTGGGGTGGGTCAGTGAACTGCGTGCTCCTTATTTTGGACTTTATCCCGCAGATAATAAGTGTTGAGCTCTCAGTTGGATGAATTCTCTTTTGTTTTCTAAAGGAATGTCTTCTCTTCCTGTTTAATTTGCACCACACTAGTATTATGTTCTAGTCGATATTACACGGTTATCTCGCGCATTTCAAGCAAAGAAAAGATTTTTTTTTTTCCTTTCCTTGTTGGATCAAAAACTAGATGAAATGGATTGCTTTTAATCCGTGTAATTTTGATGCACGAAAAGATTTTTTTATGTAAATTTATTGATTTTTTTCGCTTTGTTTTGGAAGAAACTTTCTAATTAAAGGAATTATTCACAAAGTTTAAAGTTTACAAAGATTTTTTTTTTTTTTTTTTACTTTTGCATGGTGATTAAAACTAAAACCGAGCAGATATTGTCTGAATCAAATAAAAAAAATGTGGTTTCCGATTTGCATACGATTTTTTTTTGTCTCCAAATCTTGAGACTTCCGAACCCCAGTTGAATGTTTATGGCATTCCCGCGAGTCAAATGATGTCATCAAGCTTTGCAAGGCGCGGCAGCTGAAAGTGCTTAAAGCTATTATTAGTCAGGAAAATATTTACCAATTATTGTCGATATTGACGAAAATTCCTATTTTGCACATCCTAATTTGCATAATTAAAAATACAAAAAAAATAACTTTTTTTTTTTAAATTTAGTTCTCATGCAATAAAACTTTGCAAAACATTTATTAAATCCTCTCATCAAGAAAAAAAAAACAACTCAAAATGCCTTCAAATGAACTTCAAATTAACTTTGTTGTGCATTTTCTTGTGTGAATTCCCATAGCTAAAAAAGCTGTCCACACAAAAAGCGCAGCTCTGTGGGCTAAGCACCTCTTTGGGCAGAAAGGGGTAGGGGTAGACTGAAAAGGAAAAGAGGACAGAAAAAATTACTCCAACCATACCCCCTCCACCAAAGACAAATACATCCGGGCACCTGGCTAGCCACTGTTCCCTATTTGCAGCTGGGGTAACAGCCGACCCTCCCCCTACTGCCTGTCACTGTCTAACAAAGGGGGAGGAGGGGTGGGAGATGATAGGTGGGGGATTGGACTTCACCCTCTCTCCTTCCTAACTTTGGTGATTATAATTAATAAATGCACATGGGTGTGTGCTGGAAACCAGGGTAGGGGGTTAGGGGACACTACAGTGTTTTTTTCATTTACATGCAGGAGGGTGGAAAGGCTAAAAACAATTTTTTGTCCCTTCTTTGTTTACTGCATTTATTATCGGTCGTTATTTATTTACCGCATTTTTATTCTTTAATGTATTTAATTTTGGTTTTCTGCTTCACTTCCGGGTGTTTGGCATTGATTTATTTGCATTCTGTTATTCAGTACGTTTTTTCTTTTTTCTTCTTTTCACCTTTTTTTTTTTTTTGGTAAAGTAAAACCGAATTGTTTTCCTTTAAAGGGATTTTATTAAAGATGTAAAGTGAATATTGTGTTTTTGAATTAAGAGATATTGCAAACATTGCATTAGCATAACTAATTGTTAATTTGCATTTTTTAACCTTTTTCAACTTGTGAACAAACTCACGTTGAGAAATTCAATTTATCTTTTTACCGTACTTTTATTTATTTTGTTTGTATTTTTTCTATTTTTAATTACTCTAAATTAACTCTATTTATAAAAGGTTAAAGCTTTTAAAATGAATAAGGAGTCTTAATGGAACAATAAAAATGAGTGATACAACATGTCTCCTTGAAACTTTCATTCTCTCACCTTGATTTGTGGGTGGGATGCAAGTAGACGCCCCCTAAAGATTTGCGTGGGTGGGAAGGGTTTCCTCCCATCGCTACTTCCTTACTAGGTTCAGACTTAGGTGAGAAGCCACAGATGCAACTTAGAAAGCGCACTTCAAATCAGGTCTGGCAACCAAAAAAATTCAATTTTTTTCTCGATTTTTTAAAAAAAAAATTATCAAGAAACTTAATTTGTTTTGAAATATTTTGATTTAGTGACCATTAGTAATTAACTGTCCATTAATATCAATATAATGCTAATTTAATTACTTATTAATTTTTATCGACGAAAAGAATTAATTATATTAATTTTCTTAATAAGGGTAATTATGAGAAGTTTGGTAAGGTAATGTTTTCTTGCGATGTTGTCACGCGTGACGTCATTCGTCTAGACGCCATGCTGATTTCTCAGAAAATGGCTTTTTGGTTTGGTTTGTTTGTGCTGCTTTGGGGCTTCGTCCATTGCAGTTACTAATTTCACAGGAAGTGGGATTTTTTTTTCTTCAAAACTTATGTCTAACGTCGGGATTAAGAATTACTCAAGTCAATTACACCCTTTTTTATTACACCACGACATCTATAAGTTTGAAAAGTTAAAAAATTCAAAATAGGCTTAAAATAGACAATTTAAATTCAATTACATAAGAAAAACAACTTTTCGGAGATTTAAAAAAAAATAAATGTAAATCCAGAAATCCAGAAACAAGAAAAAAAAAATTTTTTTTTAAATTAAAGCCTTATTATATTAATCACCCATAAACTCGCATTAAAATAACAACAAAACAACTAAAGAAAAAGAAAACAAAATGTAAGTCAATTTCGCAAACACAGAAGAGAGCTAAAATGTCTGGCGTCTTGATAATTAACAAAACAGCTTCATATCCCCTCCTCACCCCTTCATTGATCTTGTTGAATGTCATACAGAGAAGTCGATACCAACTCCCCCACTTCCCCCCAACTTGGACTCGACCTTCCACCCACCCACCCCAACTGGAAGCCTCCACCCTGTCCTTCCCCCCTCCCACCAGCCCTAATTCCTCGAATTTATTTTGCTGTACCACCCACCGGATGGCTGTTCCTTGCGCTGATCTCACTCCCCCTTCTGGCGATGCAATAACATCCCTTCCCTCCCCCTCACCTCCCTTCCTCCTACTCCCACTCCTCTTCCTCCCCTTCCTTTTCCCAGCCGCCCACTCGCAGTTGAGTTTCCTCGTAGGGGAAAGTATAAAATGTGAGTGGGTTCAGTTTTATATATTCTACCATTTTTTATCCTTTTTATCCAACTCGAAAAAAAGTGTTAATTGAATTTAATTAGTCTTTAAACATTTCACTTTTTCCACCATTAATTCTGATCAATCGCATCACACTGTTTGAACTTAATTAATTTTTAACTCTAAAAGTTAACACTTTGTAATTTAATTGTAACTGAAACCATTTGTTTTTTTTTCCTCTCTTTTATTTCTTATTAATTCTTCTCGCCCTCGCATTTCCACATCAATTTAATTCGCATTTGTTTCACGCATTTCCCCGACTTGTTTCTCCGCAGACGACCCCTTGAAAAAATTATCTAAAAAAAGTGACAGTCGTATATATTTTGGACCAATCCACACCCCTCGCATGGTTGAGAGGGTAAGAGGGTAGAAGTAAATTGCAAAAGGGCATGAGGTTAGGGCTTGAAAAGAAGTGTATATAAAATGGCCTTGCTGTCCTACAAATCTCCCTTTTCAAGGACATAAAAGCACAGTCCTTGGATTTCATCTCAGACTTTGTGATGTGGCCCCCTTTGAATAGTGCACCTGTTCATTCATTTTGTATTTAGAGTAGAGAAATTCCTCTATATCCAGCTTGACACTGAGCTCAACAGATGGCAGCAGTGCGTCAACGCTGATTACTTTACTACTGGCTATAAAATAAAACATCAAATTACTCGACTTGTTTCTTTTTACTCGCGTTTAATTTATTTTTTCTCTTTTTTTATTACTTTTTAATATGTCAACATTTTTTTTATTTTTCGCCCACAGAGTGAAATTTTCATCTTCTAGACATGGAGGGCCCCGTCTTGATGGAATGCTACGAAGACGTTTTCGAAGAAATAGCGTCCAAGTTCTACTCGGACGAACCGATCAGCAAAACGGTCATTTCCCCCGAGCCGTTTATGAGATTCGGCGCGCGACTCAGGGCGGGAACGCTGGCGTCTTTGCCGACCCAGTCGCACTACACGCTGACCCAGAACGAAAACGGGCTCAAGACTCCGAGTTCTGACGCGAATTCCGATGAGGTTTGGATCGAAAGTGCGGAAAACCTCAGCTGGAGCGCGTCGAAGGTGGCGCGCTACAACCCGACGACGAAGATGTACAAGTGCGTCGACTGCGACACCGTCGGCTTCCTGTCTCGAATCGCCGAACACTGGCTCGGAGCGCACGCCAACTTGAAAGTGTTTCGCTGTCCTCGGTGTCCGTACAGCAGTGCGTGGGCGCGCTGCGTGCGAATGCATCTGACGAGGCACCACAATGAGCAGCATTCAGATGCTGCCCTTTGGAAGGACAACGCGGCTCTCGACGACGTGACCAAACTGCTGCAGAATTTGCGTCACAATGCCGACAGTCGCAACACTTCGGACGGCGAGTCCGTGAGCCAAAGCAACGACGGCGCGTCAGACAAGAGATACGCTTGCCCGCAGTGCCCCTACGCTACAGACAGGAGAGATCTGTACACGAGACACGAGAACATCCACAAAGACGAGAAGCCGTTTCATTGTTACATTTGTTACAAGATGTTCAGTCGAGCCGATCACGTGAAGAAACATTTTTTCCGGATGCACAAAGATCGGCCGTACGATATTAACCTCATCAGGCGACTTCCGGTCAAGACTAACTCGTCGAATTCTTTGAGCAACAATTTCATCCCTCGTACTAACAGTAACAATATGAACGGAGATATCGGCAACAATTTAAATTTGTATTACAACGGCAACAGTAATAATAATAATAATAATAACAATAACAACAGCATAACCGTGCCTGCGTTCAGTGGTGTTCCGATTAACAGGTCGACCGGCGTGGCCAGAAGTGGCGGTCGAGTGCGCAATTCCAACTCGGACGGACAGTTTGTGTTGAGCTCGAAAAAACGTCATTTGCCCAAGATGTTCTCGTGCACTTATTGTTCGTGGAGAGGAGTAGACAATTGGTGCCTAAAAAGACATCTCAATACACACATCAAGCCGTATTTGTGTGTCTTATGCGACTATAAAGCGGCAAGGGCAGAGAGGTTGTCCACTCACGTTCTCAAAATCCACAATAAACGCATATGCAATAAATGTTCTTTTTTGGCTGAAGACCAAGTCCAGTTGAACCGACATGCCAGGGAAGCGCAGTGAGTAGCTTTAATTACATTCTTTACTCGAACGAATTAAAGTGATAGTATCGTAACAAACAAATATCTCTATTCCCGATATTTTGTTTACATTCATTTCTTGACCATTTTGCCACTAGACATCGCATAGTTATGATACTCGAAACTACTGGCAACTTGATCCTTCTTCACCCGTTTCCTCAACTCTCATTCGATACCTAGAGCATTACTACTCTCTTTATCCTAAAACTTTTTTTTTTCATTTCACTTATGTGAGTGTCTTGTCTGTCATTGTGTCTGTCCCTATTCTCTGGTCAGAAGAACAATATTCTCTTTGTTGTAATTCTTTTCTATCCAATTAATTCTGTTGTCTCTTTGCTTTGGCTGCTCTTCTGACCAGTTCTTTCAGCTGTAAGTATTGTACTGAGTAGTATTGAAAAAGTGTCACTCAATATATTCTTCCATGTTTTTTTTTCTTCTTCTTATTTCCTTTTTTCTTCATCATCTCGCAGCCACGACCGCAACTTGGTGAAATGCGAAGACTGCACGGAGACGTTCGATGGGCCTTCCGAATTAGAAACGCACGGAATCATGGCTCATAATAAAGACCTCCTGGACTGCGAGCACTGCGACTTCAAGACGACTCACAGAAGAAGTCTGGAGCGACACAAAGAGGAGAGACATTCGGAAGACGCGGCGAAGAAAACGATCGTTTCTTCTTCGTGCAAGAAGGAAATCTGCTGTCGGGAATGCGGCTGCGAGTTCGCGGACCAGCAATCCTTGCAAATCCACGTTCTGCTGCTACATCGCAACGAAAACGACAACTCGCTTCGATCGTGCACTTATATGTGCTCCGTGTGTCAATATGGCTGCTCTTCGCAGACGAACATGATGGAACACATGCGGATCCACACGGGCGAGGTGCTGCAGTGTTTAGCTGAGGACTGCAATTTTCGAACGCCGTTTGATTCCGTTCTGAGAGAGCACGTCGAGTTTATGCACGACGACGACTTCATTGTGCGATGCCCCCACTGCGGATTTTCACTCAACTCGCGTCAAACCCTCGCCAATCACTTCCCCCTGCACCACCCGCGTCTTTGCCCGCTGTGCGTGGCCGTCATTCGAAAGCATTTCCCCGCCAAGGAGGAGAGTTCAACCGCCGACGACGGAGGTGAAGATGCGAAGTGCGACAACGGACTGCTGGATCTTTCCTCGTGCGAGTCTCAGGTTGACATGCAAATCGTGTCGCAAGTGAAGCGGTCACGAAAGCAGAGTAAACCTAGGAAAATAATTCAGACTGATGAGGATGAAGAGGAGGAGGAGGAGGATGGGGAAATTGATGTGGAGGACGGGAAGAGCTCGCCGAAGAAACGGCGGAAGAACTCGGTGTCTTCGCCCACGCCGTCGATGGCGAGTAGTAAGACTTTTTCTTTCTCGCCGCAATATCGGTGCCGTCAATGCAGACCGTCTTTGACTTTCAACCAGAAGAAAAACTGGATTCTTCATGTCCATTGGAATCACGTTCGAAAACGGTTTTCGTGTGAGCACTGCCCTCAGACTTATACACATCAGTATCAAGTTCTTCTCCACGCTAGCCGAGATCATGTCGTCCAGCGGCTATGAGGTTTAACCGGTTTTTGTTTGCAATTTTTTTTTTTTTTTTTTTTTATTTATTTTGAAAAATTTTTTTACGCATTGAAAACCGTTATGATGATTAATGAAGTTTGTTTGGCTAGTGAGGGTAGGTTAAGGACATTATTAAGTGCTGAGTATATTTTTGAATTTCTCATGCTGTGATTGATTAAGTAGCAATGTGTCGCGTGGTTTGTTTTGTGTAAAAGTGAGTGTTATTGATATGTAGGAAATGTGTAACGGGAAATGTTGAAATATTGTTTATTATATTTCTTATTTTTTTAGGGATGTGACATGTGAAAAATGGCCGAAGTTTAAGCCTAGCTTTGATGTACACCTACCGTGCAATTTGGTTTTTTAATATTTGAAAATATTCGATATTTTCTTTGCATTCGGATTCAATGGTGTTGGTGTTATTTTTTTGTGGGAATTTCATTTTTAAAAAAAAAAAAAAAATTATTTATATATTTTTTAATCATACAGTAATTCTTTTGTCTTTTTATGCAATATGTGAGGGGAAAATTGAAGGAGAAATAGACATTGCTCAAATTAGTGCAGTAAATAATATATAAAAATTAATCCAACAACTGTAATCAGTTATAAAAAATTTCTAGTCTCCTTCAAAACATTGCTAGTACAATCATAATAATTTTCAATAAAATTAAAAAAAAAAAAAAAATCAAAACAAATTAAGCTTCTGAAATACGTTTTTTGAATAGATATTGGCGAGGTTTTGAATCTGATCTTTATTTTGCTTTATATTATATTATCTAATAATGCCAAAGAAAAACACTTCCAAGTTGTTATTTATATTTTTGTGCACAGTTTCGATTACGTTATACCGTATTTAACTGTTTATCTACTTTATGACTTCATTCCATTATTCGTAAGGCCAGTTTGAATTATATTTTGTAATCGAGTAATATCATTTAAAATAATTAAAATATTTTTTCAAGTTATATTGACTTTAATTAAATGTTAAAATTGAGTCACACGTGTTTATGGACACTCTAAACATCTAGAGACTCCATTTATTTCGTCTATTATTATAATTAATCTGCGAAATGGAGCATAAATGTTTTTTCAGTTAGTTTTGCTTATTATAAGTTATCTTTACCAAATGTTGACTGTTTTCCTTTGTGAATTAAAAAATAATTCTGAGTTATTAATGTGATTTATTTTCCTTATTTCTCTACAACTAATCACATTTTTGAAACAGTGAACAACAATCACGATTGATAGTTTAAAAATTCGGACACTGAAGTTTTGCTTTTTAAACGAAATGTTGAGCTTTTCCAACCGGAAGTTCGCATTGCATAAGAGCGGAAAATAGCCCAAATTTCGAATTTATTCACCGTGTAATTTGTTTTCGATGACAGTTGAGGAGAATTAAACGTCATAGTTGGGTACGAGACACCGGTCTTACTGTCGGAATTAACAGACAGAGCGAAGAAGGTACCACTTCCTCCAAATCCCTTAAATAATATAAAGTTTTAATTGAATTCCATTGCATCATGTCAAAATACTGTACCATGCATTGAGGTTCGTCTTCGAACGTATTGTCGTTTAGGTAAACCCAGTTTTTATTGATCCCTGAAGATTTGTACAGCGTCATGTAAGGGACTAACGAGAAAACAAAAGAGGCCGTCGAACCTTATCGTGCAAAATGATAAAATATATAATTGATTGAAAAAACAAAATTAGCGTGGAATAGCTTACCCCTAAATTTAGGGTAAACAAACCATTTATCACTGGAAAACCCTCCAAAGCGATAAAGATCCGAATCTTCTATGATAAATAGTGTGTTATCATATTGTGTACAACAAGAAATTATTTTCTCATAGTTGAATTTACCAACCTAAAACACCCACAAAAAAAACAAAAAAACAGGTAAAATAAAATTTATGCTTTTGCTTGTGAAAATTTAACGATAAATTATGGACCTTACATCTGAACTGCTGCAAACCAGCATCCATTCATGTGGTTTATTCGAAAGCTTTGGAATGTTCGTATTTAGGAAAATTATCGATGGAATGTCTAACATAGTTTGAGTGTACGTATCAACTTCATCAGAGGTTATAAAGCTTGGCAGAAATGACTGAAACTTTAATGAAGGAGCTTTAAAACTAAATTTCAATTAAAAAAAATAATTCATACTTGCCAACTTGTTTGATAAATTGGAAAAGGCGGGTACATTATTTGATGCAACATGTACGTTATCATCGGAGTGGATTCTAACAACACCGCGACAGCACTGTCATCATATTCCGCCAAAGTCGGACATTTATTACTATTAACATTCCCTAAAAATTTAAAAATAGTTAATATATATCCAGACTAGTGTTAAAATTTTAAACTCTCTAATAATTTATACCTGGATCGACCAATTTTTGTATCAACGACATTGCCAATTTTTCCGTGGATAATTCATCAGTGTCTGTGTTGAACTCCATCATCGTTTCTTGTTTGACCACAGTTTGAAGATGGTTAGTGAGCAAATCTTTCACAAACTAATCCGATCAAGAGAAATTATTAAAAATTATAATTCAAAAATGCCAACTTCTTTCACTAAATTACACTGTGAAGCTCGATGCACGTGACTGAATCGGAACTTCTTGCGCCCACCATGAAGCGAACGATCATTGCTTTTTGCAAAGCATCGCCTTTAAGAATATTTGCTATCACGAAGACGAATGCTGTAGAAGTTACACTCGATCCTAAGTCGTGTTTACTTCCACTACTATTCCTCCTCATGTACTTCCACTGCATGGCGTCGTATAATCTTTCTATTATTTTACTGTTCATGTAAGGTAACAAGTAAGTCTAGAATTATAAAAAAAATGAGCGCAATAATTTAAGCTTAAATTTTAGTTAATACTACCCGCATTTGATCGAACGTAACAAAATTAATATTTCCACTGGTTATATCAGTCAAAATAGTTTTTAATTTTATCATTTCCGCTTCTGTTAGCAGCACTTTTTTCTCCGATCCTTTACTGAAAAAATTGCTCATTGCACTGCCCATTCACAAATTTTTTTCAATTCAACTAATTCTTGAGTTGAAAAAATACAGATGGAACATTTCTATCAGCGCCATCTTTTAATTAATAACATTATTTCGATTTCCCGCGAAGCAGTGGGAGTCATCTAGTGGCGACATGTCGCACTAAAATATAAGAGGTAACTTTCGGTTTATGACAGTTATATCGGGTGTTGTATATTATGACTTGACTGGACAGTGCAGAAATAAGTACTTTCATTGATTTCTACATTTTTTTTTTACAACTTCTTAAGTTAAATATGTGAGATTTAAGTGAACGTGATTTTTAATCACAACTTAAAATTTACTCATTTTAAAGTTTCCGGTAGAGAAATCACGTGCGTTGAGTTTGTCAGGTTTGTTCGTTCTGTCGGTTCCAGGGTTATTGATGTTACATTTTGGTCCCTGTGCATAAAGGATGAAAGAGCCTCAAGAATCAACAGAAAATGACTTCAGGTAACTTAACTTGCTTTGGTGTACGATTGTCGATTTCTGTTTATTTTAATTTCAACAGTGAATCTTTCGCCTGTATTTTGGTTTGGAAATTCCCTTTTATTTGACCTATGACCTTGTAAATAATCTGACGTTTAGTCCTATACATCAAGTTTCCAAATGGTTTAAAGACTAAATTACATCGTAAAATTAAATATTGCAATAAAAATATACAGAGCAAAAACACCTGTCAATCTAAAGATAATTAAATTTTTCTTATTTTTATTTTTATTTTTATTTTTAGGACTTTGAAAGATGATGTCATACGTTTGCTCGAAGTTGGAACTTCTTTCGATATCATTAACGAAAAGGTGAAGGAATTGAGTTATGTCAACTGTCTCAGGAAAGAAAAATTTGACTTGATCTGCCCAACTGATATTATAAGTCATACGAAGGTTAGTAAATTAATTATTTCAAAAAGATTATTTCAAATTTATTAATTGCTTATTTTATTGCTATAATTGTATATCAAGAATGTTAGTTTAGTGACGCAAAGCCTGGATGAGCTGATCGAAGTAGGAAAACGGTTATTAGAGAAAAAGAAAGTATCTTGGACGAATAAGAAATTTGAAAACGTTTATGTAAGTATTCAATTACCGTAATAATTGTTTACTTTAATATCGCATTTTAATTGCATTATATGTTTTTAGGGGTATGAAGCGATATTAGAACTTTATGGCGCTTACAAAACCAAATTTGGCCAGCTTGTGATTGATGAAGCTCGAATTGAGCGTAGTCAAGTTGCATATGTTTTGCTAGAAGTACTCCTCCTGCGATTTGAAACGAAAATATTGCCAGGAAATGTGAAAACCGAAGAAAATCGTGTTAATAATTCTTCTGCTACCGGTACTAGCATTCAATCAAAAATTGATGAAAAAATTCAACAACAACTTGCTCTATTTGAAAACAAATCAGGTACGTTAGCTCTTGTTTTATATTGAAATTCGGAATTTTTTTTATTCGTGAAATTTTTTCTTTAGGTAGTAAAATCGTAAACGAAACTAGTATGACTGATGTAAATGATAATTCATTTTACCCAGACGCACCGGAAAAAAAATTTGAATGGGACTACAACTCAAATATTTCAGACGATGAGGTAGAGATTGAAGTAATGGATCAAAATATTAAGGAAAAGGGTAAATTTATGACGTCTAATTACATAATATTTATTTTTATTTAATTTCTCAATATTTGTTTTGCGTCTAAAAATTCAGACGAAAATTCAAGTTTTATGACGTTTGTCCAAGGCATTTGGAAGAAAATTACATTTGCAGAATCACCACTCGACAATTCAAGCACAGAAGAAAAACAAGTTAATGTTGATTCGTCTGATGCTAAAGTGATTGAAGAAAATATAATAGAAGAATCTGTAAAAAATATGAAAAAGGAGAATGATGAAAGTTCAACTGATGCACCAACACAAGTCAGCGTTGTTGAAAACCAGGCAATTACCCAGGTAAATGACCGAAAAGTACTATCATTTTCAACTGCTTGCCTTGGTCTGGTATTTTGGTGTTTATCTTTAAGTTGGATGTAATTTTCACTCCAAATTTAATTCTGAAATCAGAAACTATTTATAAAAGTCAAGGTTACATTTTGATGTGGGCAAAAGAATACAAGGAAAGCTGTGCTTACAAGTTTTAAAATAACAAAATCACTTTGTCTGTACTTTGACAATTAGTGTTGCAGTAACAAAAAAATATTTATGTTACAAAAAAATTTAAATGTGTCAGCTGTTAACTATAAACTGTTTATAGATTAACACATTAAATCTTCAACTATTCCTTAAAATTACCCAGACCACAATATGGCTCTTGTTAATCACAAGTGAGAAATAAGATCCAGACTCTGCATTCCTTCTCAAAAAGGTTGTTTGTAGAGAAAACTCTTTTCGAAAGGTTTGTAGAATGGTTAGAAGGTGGAGATTTAAGAAAAAAAAAATTATTTTATTTTTACCCAAAATAACATTACATCGACCCTGACTACAAATCAAATGAAACAACCCGTGAAGAATCTTTGGGAATTATTTAATTCACAAAAATACAAACAGTAACATTAATAAATTTGTTTCGGAAATGTAGAAACAAGTAAAAATTTTATAAGTTAAGGTATAGGTTTTATAAGTTACGGTAAACAAACTCATTAAAGTTCGT